>JAHZMW010003820.1:0-29625 GCA_027743745.1 Alloscopus bannaensis
CGAATTGAAAACGCTGGACTTCAGACACAACTGAAAAATCTGCAACACGAAATGGAGAGTAGTCGAGTTGAATTTGAAAATTTGGTGCAAGGCAAAGATGGGGGTCCGACCATTAAAACTAATCGAGCTTCACAGTGCGATTTTGACAAGGACTACGTGGAGGCTCTTTTGCATTATCGTATTCGTGAGGACAAGTTGCAATTCGAATTAAAAAAAGCACAATCAGCTCTTTGTGAGGAGGTTCGGAACAACAAATCACGAATTCTTCTTCTCGAAAATTCCATTAAAGATAAGAACATGGAGCTCCAGAAAATGGCGGCTGAGATTGTAGAACTTTCACGAGCCTCTTTATCAAATCCAGTGACGGTGGATGAAGGTGTCCAGTGCAGCTTGTTGGAAGAACTAATTGAAGGCTTCAATAAAGGAGAGAACGATGTTCCGACTTGCGTTTCCCGTGTGGACCTTACTGGACTTAGGAAGAAACTCAAGAATGCGGAGGATTCAGTTTACTACCTTCAGAAGCAACTACGGCGGGCGAACAACTGTGCTCAGCCACCCATCTCGGAGGGCAAGGGTTGTCCAGCCGCTAATATTTCAGCGGAGAAAGTCATGACGAAGTACAAACCTCCACTACCGCTTCCAACGAGGTCAAAACTGACTCTTCCACCAAGCAACCAACCTCCGCTTTCTCACCCACGCCGAGCAACCATCCATCCTATTCAGTTGAAGCCCATAGATACGCCAGCGATTGATCTCAATGTAGCGGGTAGTGAATCAAGGACTGCTGAAAACACCGAAAACCGACCACCGCTCAATGTTCCAGCTCAGGAGGAGATCGAGTCTACGGTGGACGACAACCGTCCTATGGAAACTGGAGATGAATGGGTAGCTCGCATGTTGAAAAAATTTAATAAGTAGACCATTTCTATGTGTTTGATTTAAAAAAGTCATATTAACAATCCTTGTCAGCAATACTTATTTTTGATACTCTGCGTTTTACCTGTGTTCTGTATTTACTCCTATTTCAATACATTCCTTTTATTTACTGAGGATTTCAAGTTTGAAGATTTCTGAAATTGTTTGATCCTGCATACATAATATTATAACATTTTATACAACGACTGTATTTGTAAAATGTATAATTATGTATAAAGTGTATAATAATAAAATTATGACGCTGATTCTGCTCAATCATACTCCTTATAAAGTACAGTACTGTTTTGCTAACTGTAACAATCGTGTCAGTAAATGTTTGTATGTTTTCACCGACAACAGGAGATTTTATAGTGCACACTTGATTTTTAAAAGTCTTCTCATTAGTCTTATTTATCCATCTCATACTAATTTATACTAATAATCGCATAATTTCTCATTTCAAGTGTCGTTGAAAAATTGTATATTACTCTAGTCTCAGCGTGATATAGGTTTTTCATGTGTCGAACATCAATAAATTGATATCGCTTGAGGTACATGTTTTCAATTGTTTCATCCTATATGCGACCCAATACACTTTTCACGGAATGCAATTTTTGAGTGTGAAAATATAGTTTCCAGACAATCCAAAATAGCGTGCAGCACATGAAGCTACTATAGAACGGACCGATTAAGCCTGGGAAAGTTTCTTTTGTGAACTTTCTGTGTAGAGAACTCGTGAAAGTGATGCATAATGTGAAGAGTGAACCATGACTAGGGCTACGAGCGTGACATGATCTTTTAGGGTTGAGGATATCTTGAAATTCATGAAATGCAATTCAACAATAATAGTGACATTGTGTGCGCTGCTTTCATTTCCATCTGATAATGGTTTATGCAAACAAGAATAATTATGTAAATACGGTCGGGTGGTTGTTGTCAACCCATGCCGACACAGGAAACGACCGTGTCCTGACGATGAGTGAGAGAATACCCAGAATTCACAGAGATACATAATATAGAGATGGAAAGAGAGCCATAGCTGGAATGAGTGAAAGGTATATGTATTCTGTATATCTCAGGGTTTTTATTGTCTTGTCATGGATTGTGTGTGCGATTTGATGACAGAAGTGTTGGTGGGAGGACGGCAGTCGTGGTGGTGGTAGTTGACTGGAAAGGCAGACATGCAAGGTAATGGCAACGGTAATGGATTGAGGGAGAAGGGGATGGAACTCTCAAGGAAGACACTGGAAGATTGATGGATTCTGCCTGGAGATGAATAGATGCGGGATCACTAGAGAGACGATGAGGAGGTTGGTGGGCCGCAGCTGCATGAATCACTTGAGAAATTATCGATATCCCTTTTTATACTTTCATTTCCCTCAACTTTGCATACAGAGAGGCGAGAACTTAACGGCATCACATGCAACCCAGAAATATGGCGAAGTGCAGTGTTTCGTAGTCCAACATTTTTCAAGTCTCGAACACACATCTAAAGTCCTCTTTTCCTTTTGCAAGTCAACGGTGGACGAGTAGCATGACACGGGGAAAACTTGTAATACACTTTTACATTTTTTACTGTTTATGGCTGTTTTCCCTCTGTAAGTGTGTAGGTAAATATATTGTGTATCATGTAAAAAAGGATTTGTTCATCTCCTCCTTTCTCTCGCGTTGTGATTGCAACTTGTGGAAGCTATTTTAACCTCTTCACACAAACACAGAGACAGAGAGACACTGTGAGAAATAGTCAACTGTCGTATATTTGTCATAGGCTCCCGCAATTTCACTTGTCCTGCAAAAAGGAAAAAAAATGCAATATGAAAAAAATCATTTATTTTTCTGGACTGTGATGCTGGAAAAAGGGAGAAAATATTATGGGCCACCACACACTATTGTAAATTTATTTATGTTGTGGGCTGACGTTCACTTCACAATTGTGTTCACATGTCATGAGAATTGCTCCCGTACAGAGGAGTCCACGGGTTAAGTGTAGGAAAGGTAAATCCGTTCTGCAAAACTGAGGCCACATTCCCCGTGTTTTCGCCCTGAAAATAAACCTTTTCATGCCACTTAAAAGACAACGACACGGGGAATTGCTTAAGGAAACGATGCTCATAAGCACGGCATGGGGCTATAAAGGTGAAAGGGTAAAGCATTGCATTACGATGGTGGCAACCTACGGCCCATAAATTTCCGGGTATATTTCCACTGTCAGTGTACTCCTACTATGCTCATTTAATACGTCGATTTCAGTTAGTGCTCAAACTAAAGATATCCCATCACATATGACGACGACAATGCGTTGTGGAAAAAATGAAAGTTCGCGATCTACGTGTGTGCACATACACACAACGCCATGACGCTTCAAAAGTGAAAGCCAAGTTTAAGTTACAGTTTACTTGATGTCGGAGAGTTGAGGAGTCCAACCCTCCACGCGTCTAGAGGCTCGAGCCGTCGACTTTTTTTCCATGCGCTGCCAGTCTTTTGTTGACAGAAGGTTTCATAAGCTTGAATAATTGGACATCTATATTACAATCATTGGAACGTGAAATGGTCTCTGTGTTCATTCCTTGTTCTTTTGACAATGCTAAATTGTTGAGGCTTTCCCTCAATGCTGAAATATATTCTGGTGGATTTGTGTGCCATAGAAAAATGAGTTTTTTCCCTTTTTTCTTTCGGTCTCTCGTACAATAAAGCTACATTTCTTTTTTTTTTCCTTTTCACTCCTTCTCGAGTCATACCTTACTTCTCTGAAAATCGTAGTGAAAGCAGGAGCAGTAAAAGTTCAGACTATGTAACAAAAAAGCTGGCGTTTATGCCACCTTTTATAAAAATAAAAATGCTTCACGCGTGTATTTACTGCTGGCCTATAAATGTATTTTTGTATTAAGTAAAAAGGTGATTGGAACCAAATCACGCTTCTGAAGCGATGAAAAAACGACTGTTCTAATGACGCGCAAACATGTTAATCGCACCCCATTTTTTCCACTGTCACCAATAAGTCTTTTGACGTATTAAGGGTTACTGATGTCAGCACACAGGGTTTTTTGAACTTTTGCCCTACATGTCAATTTATTTTATGTCAAATAATTGCGGTTAGAATTCATCAAAGGACATTTTAATTGATGCTAAAATGGTTTGTATCAAATATTAAAATCGGCATTGTCAAGCGTCTAATAAGCATGCAAGTTTAATGAAATGGTGATAACATGTATATGAACAAGTTAGCAACAACAACTGAAGTGAAAGTTGGTAAATGACACGAGTAGAGTTTTGGCCTCGGCGTAATTTTTCAGAAAAACCAAGGTTGTCTTTGAATATCTCAAAACGATGAACGCATTAGTTGGATGAACTATGATTTAAAATTCACGTCAAACAATTCAGTAACAATATATATTTTTTCAAAGTTGGAGTTGATAAATGAGGATAATAAGTGATTATTCTGATTATTAACATTCTTCCTACTAAAAAGATTAAAAAACCGACCCCAAAATAATTGAACAAATTGTGAGCTAAGTTTTGCAGAAACAGTAGCAATCATTTGATTAGTTTTGCTGCGTTGCTATTGCTGCATCTCAGAACTACCAATTTAACTGGTATCGTGCACGTTGTTAAACAACCTAAAAAAGCTTCCGTGACTTACTATGTTGATGAAAAAATTGTTGACATCAAATTTAACAAATAACTGGTGGAGAGCTGTTTAAAAATAAGTTCATACAGTAAATTGCTTGTCCGTCTCCTTTACTAGCACATGTAATGAGTGAACTGTGATACGGAACACAATATGGAGCTGTGGATATGCTTGAATAATATCTTACGTGTATAACGGGAGAGAGAGTCAAGATTAATTAAAAGTTTCACAGACACAATATATCAGTATAACTGCAATTACATCATGGTACCTACAACTTCAGTTACAACTCTTTTCCCCAACCCTCGAAAGAAAACACATTTCATGATTCTATTCTACGCATTCAGTGAAAGTTTTATCATAATTTATACTTTTTCATTTCCACTTGAAGCAATAAAAATGAGGTTATATTATGAAGAAAGTAAGAAACGAAGTGGGAAGGAGTTTGGAAGGAAAAATAGGAGTTATACACAAGGCAAAAAACAGAAGATAAACTTTCAAAACTTGTCATGAAGTAAGAAAATGTCTAGCAAAGGTTCGCTAAAGGAAAGGAGATTTTTTTGTTCATACTTGAATTAAGTCCAGCCGGAACAAGTAATATAATTTTTTTCTTCTCTTTTATTTTCAGAAGAAATCAAAAGCACTTACTCTTTTTTTCCTCTGGTTGCATGCATTTTTACACGAGTAGTTGTTCGTAATGTGTGATGAAAAACGGGTATTGTGCCCCTGATACACTGTGAAAACACTCATGAAGTACATTGCGCTTTTCGTATTCGCAGCAATGAAGTTGGTCGCGAAGGGAAAGCTCACTTTGGAAATGGGATATCTTCTCTGTGGAAGCCATTTAAAACAATGTGATATTGCGTGTGCTTTCTTGAGGGGAGACGTGATTTATTTCGGGGGTGAGTAAAACTGTGGAAAATAGAGAACGATGAGAAAACCGCTGTGTGCCACCCTCTGCTCACAACTCAGACACAATGCAAGCTAAAAAAATGCACACAATCGTTGCAGCATTATTGTTTTCCTACCTTGTTTCAAAACTTACCTGAACAATGCAGCGGCACACAATACCTCCATCTCTTCAATCTGGATACCGTTCTCCTCTGAAAAGAACTTGTTTTCTTTTCTCTTTTTTGCAACTTGAATGGATTCGTGTCAATATTAATAGAATGCATGTTGTGTGCGATGCACGGTGATGCCGCACATAATTGGCAATTTTCTACTGAGATGTTGAATGGCTGCTGCATTATAGTGGTTGGCTGTCGTATCATGTGAACATAATCAAACGATAGGAGGAAAACCTCCGGTTTAAATAAACATATCATGGATCTTTACAGGAGAGCTGGAGAACGCGAGTGGCAAGGAAGTGTTGGCAAAGTTTATAATGAGGTGGCAAGGTGGCATGAACTTCTTCATATGTATATAAACGTGCAGTCTGGCGTCCACCCACTGAAAATAAATCTGTGCCAACAATTGAATTGCAGGGAAAAATATAACAAGGCTAACTAAAACATGCGATGACAAAAAATAAACAAAAACGGTAAATACCATGCTCGTAGATGAAGTGAAAGTAAATAATAATTGCGTTATATACAAATATGGAAATGCAAAACATAATACCATTCAGTGAAACACGAAATAGTACCCAAGTTTCACTCATTACATACTTTTTTTTTCTTTACAACCAATGCTAATAATTTCATACAGCTTGTTAACCCGAATGCTTTCGAATCTCTAATTTGCAAAAAAAAATCTTTAGTACAGTCAAAAAACTTGTTTTTATGCAGTTGTTTCAAACACCTTTCACCCTTACACAATGTCAACTTGATTTGCTTCCATTGCCCTTTTGAAATACCGCTCTTGGGTTATAAAACGGTTGGATCAGACATTTGTAGGGATTCTCGGTAATGTGGAGGCGGATGATGTGTAATGAAATAGTTGTTATGAAAATAAAAGCGGTTCTTTTCACCAGCGTAATACCGTCGTCTTATCATTGTCGTCGTCAGCTGCACTTGAGAACCACTTTTCCTCTTTCTCTCGAGCAGCTTTCACTCACACATACCGTATACGTATGTATAGGTACTTTACATTTGTACTCACTTTACGTATGTTTAACTCTGTGGATAATATGGTTTTACGTTAATGGCTCATTTTATTTCGAGAATGATTCGAGGAGCGTATAAGGAAGGTTTGGTGATTACAACAATGGTGATGATCTAGATTGCAGTGAGAATGATATGAGATGACACCCGAGACTAATTTCCCAGTTAATATTTCCTCGCCATAAAGCTGTCTCCTTTCTCAATGATCTATGAAAGCGGGTGGAGAGGGAAAACTATGCTCGTTTATCCCCTCTTTATGTCACATATACACACTTTTTCTCCATCGTTCCTCTTGAGAAGGGAAAAAAACTATTGGCACAACAACGAAATGGTTTTCCTCCTTGCTCATCTCCTCACGACACAAAAATACCGGAATTGGGTGGCTCACCCAGAAGAAGCTCCGTATACACTTGCCCTTGTGGTACACATCTCATAACTGCATCAAAATGTATCCAAGCGGATATCATTTCACTTCTTGCGTGGTGAGGGAATACTCATAGTATGACATTGGTAGATGTATAAGTATACAAAGTTTTCTATCTTCGTAATAGCTATATAATAATAATTTCTCGAAAATATGATGAGCTGGCGTCTCTAAGCAGAAAAAAGAGATAACATGTGTGAGCATTCACTACGATAAAACTTTCCCTCATTTTTGCCCTGAAGAATATATTTGAACAATGTTCTGTCTTCCTATGCGACCTTTATTTTCATTATTTCAAGTGTTACTAAAATTGCTCGTTATGAGGATGTGGTTGCTTGTGTAAAATGCCATTAATTGTCCTCGTCCCTACATCATTTCCGCATCTTTTTTCTCATCAGCACAAAAGAAAATTCTCTTGAAGATGATGACACATTGTTTTCAGTATTTATTTATTTCTTCACTCCCATTTACGGAGTTTGATGATCGGTTTCTCCCATTATCTGGTAGTCTCGGGAAATCGTTCTTATTTTGGCATTTTCAAATGTATTTTGGGAGTCACTCACCTAGGCACATATGTATCTTACGTTTAATATTAAAATCTTACGAGTTTATTGAAAACATTTGTTTGTTTGTGTAATTTTATAGTGTGATATCTGAATATTGGCCGGGTTCTAAAATCAACTTTTAAAAAGTTCTGGTCACATAGCATTTCTTAAGCATAACTTTTCACGAAGACGAATCTGTTTGATAATCGATAATCTTTCGTAAACCATTCAATTTAAATAAATATAATATGCTTACTAGTTTTACTTCGTAGTACTACGGGATACCAGTTGATATGTTCTCAATCGCCATGACTGCCATACTTTTCGCGTTGTATTTTCTACCAATGAGCCTTTATGTAATTTTTTTATTGTTCTTCCCAGTCGGTTTTTGCATCCTCCTCAAACATTTTACATCCGACTCGAGCACGTCATTGTGGAAAAACGACCATCAATAACGGCAACTTTTCTGATTATTTTCTTTTCATACAAAGAAAGCAGTTCGTCAGTGGTGCACATTACATGTATCGAAATGTTTTTGTACAATAATGGGGAGATTCATAAATAGTAAAACATTCCTCTCGTGCACACCGTTCATACGACGGTTGCCCGCTGTTGTTCGTCGTTGTACGTGGGAATTATTGCTGTCTGTTACGAGCCTGGTGATGACTGCTGGAGACATGAAATTACACTCGTGAATGATCTACATGGATATCTCTGGTCTATTTCGCTTTTTATTTTGCTGATGGAATCATTTTATTGCCACTGAGCTCCTGGTTTTATCGCTTCCCCTGCGGATTAAATATTTCTTCACTGCTTGATACTCAGCGAGCCTGAGAGAAAGAGTGTAGCATAATATTATAGAGTTCTAGTCAACCATGTAAATATCCATAGCTTTATGAGGCGTACACATTACTTCATATATGCACAAGTGTACATATCTCCTCAACCCGGGATCTTATTCATTTGCACACTAAAACTCGACCACCGACCGACCGACCCTCTTTTCTCTCTATCGCCCAATTTTTCAGCCTCTCTCAAACTCCATTACTCTAAACTCAACTAATGCCCTTACACACACTCATCGAATATAGTGGGGGATGCATTCATGACCGTGCACACACCACCGCTTGTCCATTATTTCCGTGTATTGATGGCGCTACTACAAATTACCATGCCATTTCATTAAATATGGATAGTAGTTTCACCGTCCTTTTACTACTTCATTTGGAAATAAAGGGGTGATCGTAAAATCTTTCTGGTCCTTTTTCATGTTCGCTCAGTATGCCGAGACTTGGTTAACTGCTTCCTTCCTCCTGTTTCATTTCCATTAAAAACTGAAAACGCGATCCAGTTGAATGTGTGGAATCGGGACGGCTGTGGACAGTGGACAACTGTGAAAGTGAAACCATCGCGGAAACAATGGGATGCACTTGTGCGTAGTAAAGCCCTTCTCTCGATTTCCCCGGCTTTTTTATACCACGTTCCACTCCAACGGGTGAGGCTAATTCATGTATGTTTATTGTGAACTGGTTGGTCAGTCAACATCGTGACAGGAACCAGGAACAACGGTAATTGACTCACTATAATATGCAGGATTTATTGGGATTTATAAATGTACATGTAGTTAGTTATATGCGTGAATGTATTTCGTCAACCCGGATCATCTAATGGGCAGAGAGTTTTCGCAAAAAATAAACCCCAAAAGATAGAAACGGCAACTTTTACGATTGCCAATAGAGTATACGACCAAATTACCGGATCACAGTTCGACGTTGAGAATAATTCCCATCAGTGTTTAGAACGCAAGTCCCTAGCTTCTGTGCGAAATAGTTAAAAATCACTTTGAGAGGCTGGATTGTTTGTTGTTTTAGGAAGTATTCAATTTTTCTGCAAATCAATACCAACGCCGCCGCTTTACTACACTTTTTATCATTTCACTTCCTTCCTGTGAGAGTGCACAAGGTATTTTTTTAAATGAGCGAGTAGGCACAGAGAAGAAAAGGAAAAGTTAAAAGTTGGCTGACAGCAATTTCCTGGGTAATAAATTTTTAATAGTCATTCTCCCATTCATTGAGTCATCATCTCGTAGAATTTCGCTCTCTTTGAGTGTGGAAGAAGGATTTTCTCTCAACCGGAACAGATATTGCACTGAAAGCACTTTTGCGAATCGTTCCTTTTTATCGGCCTTATTTAGTGGGGCACATGCATGTACATTTCAGGCGTATTATGTATGTGTGCCGTTAGTCATAACTTTGTGTTCAACAACGCCATCCCCATTTGCCTTGTTACTCATTTACGACTCTCTTTCTCGTTTTGGCTTCAGCTGAATACGGGTTTCGAGGAAGCGGGTGGTGCAATGAGCAGTTGTATACTTCCACTACTATTAACGCAGAGTTTAAAAAGACATTTTACAGCCTCGGGAAGTAAAATGGGTAAAAAGACGACATTTGGGCAGATATTTAATGGATGTACTTGTCCCACTTACACACGGATATGTATAATGTGTAACATTCGTAAGCGTAAACATATACACACTCCGAATTTCCAGCGGAAAGCAGAAAAAAATGCCGTATGTCTCTCTAAAGTTTACTACTCTCAAAAGCTAATTTTAGGAAGACAATTACTTTTCTCATCCACAATTGACGTATACCCACAACAACAAAACGCGTATATATACATATATCCGTATATAAAATTCAGTATATATCAGTAGAGACTCCGTAACGGGGAAATTAATTCAACAAAACTATTCAAAATAATAATGCACTTACATAATACGACATTTCTCCTTCATAAGAAATGCTTAGAACAAAACCCCAATTTTTTCAGTGAGAAATACATGCATGAGGCAAACTCCTAAACATTTTTTGTATTTGCGGTTGGCCTGTCTCAATAATCCGATCCAATTTGATCCATTGAATTAGACGAGTCCTCTTCATTTATAGAGCCGCTCTTGATTGAGTTTGGGTCGGTAAACGGACAAAGGGCTGAGTTTCAGTTTATTATCCGTATAAGCGAGTACCGAGATTTTATTTTCATTCGTTTTATTGTCCAAAAATGATCACGGTTAGGGATGATACGATGATGTCACCATGTTTACCACACATTTAACAATGGGACGAAGTAAGTCGATTGGTCTGTGCTCTCGTTTTTTTTTGGTCAACTGGTCCTTCCCCAACAACTTCGTAATCGGATGACGACCTCTCATACACACCGGCCATAAGTTACTCATCTACGCAAGCAATCAGTCAGAGTGACAGGAGTAAACCGCAATGTGCCACACAACTGAAACCGTGCTTCGGCTTCCCTGGCTTTCACAAAGTTGAGTGAAACTCTGTATTCCCCTATGGTCCCCAAGCATTTCCACTCATGATCAATTCCGAGCAAATAACTTTTATTGTGTGTCCCGTTTTTACTCTTCAGTAGCTTGTCATCCGTAATCATCTCGAGGAGATGTGGGATTACATGACGTTCCCAAATTAGGTATCATCCAATATTCCCACGAGATTGATTTTATGCATCAAATAAGCATAAAGTCGAGACAAGCACACGAACCTCTTTCCCTGATGATACTTGTTAATGCATACATATTCGCCGATCTATCAAGAGATGAGGTAAATTAAGCTATTTAAATGCGGCATCAACGTAGTAAACGCTTTGTGCTAGTAATGTGGCGCTTACAATGTCTGACAGTAGCGACATAGAGAGAAGATAGAGATTTGATTGAGAAAATTCATTCCTTTATATTATTTCTCACTGCCTCCATCCATTTTCTCCAGCCGTTGTATTTTTTTCTGAGAAAAGGGCTTTCCATGTTTGACATATCGCTCATTTGAAACTTTGAGGGAAAATAAATTGAAATGTGTATGGAATAAATAGAATGGTTGTAAGATTTAGGCGTGTGATATATTGTTAATTCAATGATGCCTTCGTGGAAGACAAAAATCCATGGAGCACTCACAAAGTGTAGTGAGAGTAATGTACATGTAGGCATATCGGCTTGATGTATGCAGTGTGGAAAAAGCGTTTTCTCACGTGTTGGAAATCCATCACATTGTTGAAGGATAAACACACAGCTCTGCACATTTTCTCACTCTCTCCATTCGGTTGAAGACACCACACTCTGTGCTCTTCTTCTTCGCCTCCTTCCATCGTTCCATCTCCTCCATTTGCTTTGGAGTGAGAGAATCCTGAGGAGGCAAAGTAGAAAGGAATTGTGTGAAAAATGCTTCACACACAAAAAGAAGGCATCCCATAACTCTTTGTCGAGAAGAGAGACATGCCACTTCAGACTTTGAGAATGGAATAGCGGACACAATGGATGTGCAAATGCCATTTTCGTATGTATACCCCCATAAAAAATATGCAGCATTTCTTCTTCGTCTTCTCTTTCTCTGCCCTTTCTGTACACATGTAGTGACATGTAGTTGTGGTAACTGGTTTTTGTATTAAACACATTACATTGTCTTACATACCAACTCTTCCCGTCTTTCCTCTCACCACCACCGCCGCACACTTTCTCCAACCGAAATCCACAAAAAAAAAACTGGTTGACTCTCTGCAAAACGGTATGACTAAAGTGAGCTGCTGAGAAGCGAGACAGAGAGCAAGAGACAAAGAAATCATGGATTTTCTTTTTCCCCTCCTGCCAACACACATAACAAGAATTTTTTATGTCTCTCTTCTTATCGTGTATTGGGAGAGATAAATGTACGGCAAAGTGCTCCATGAGCACAGTCAAAATCAAGTAAAAGTATACTTAGCAAGATAAATTCCCGCACAAATACTACAAGAAATCGTTTCATTTAACCAAAATACTTTCTCTTCTCTCTCTTTCAGCTCTGAAGGAAATACATTTCCTTACGTGAGCACTTTGCTTTCATCTCCCTTGTTTCGCTCCTGCCACTCAGATGATTTACTGCAATTAAATATATTGTTTCGGCGCTTCCATCAATCGGAGAATGATGAGAGAATTGGCGTTTAGACACAACCGAAGATTATCTACAGTTTCATCTTCTCCTGTGATGTGTTGTAACCCTCATTCCCTCTCATAATAAGGACGTTTATACGTCCTCCCGAGTTTGTTTGATTAGTGGAATATAACTCAAATGGCTTTTCCTTGCGGGGTTGTCGAACATCACAAAATGAGCCTCAGTCCCTGATATTCTATTCACATTTCCGCTCCGCTATAAAATCAACTACCTCCGTAGTAAAAAAGGAAATGATGATTCCTTCAAATCTATAGATTGGCTGGTAGTTTGAAGGGAGAAAATAAATGGATATTATTACGGGAACGAGACTTTTTTCCCTTGGAGCTATATGGATGATACTTGTTTTCCACATGGAATCTTTCGCCTCCTGTGTACAGTTTAAAGTTTACCGAAGAGTAAACGATGAGCTTAAAGAATGAGAGCACAAGGACGGATGAGCAGAACAGATAAGGAACGAAGGGAAGAGTGAGAGAACCTCCATTTATTCTTTCCCCTTATACTTCTCCACACGTCTTCTTTTTCTCTTATTTTTGCGGTTTAAGTGGATACGGGTTGAGTAGCAGAGATGTTCGTATATTTTATGCCTCTAAAAGATTCTAGTTGAGCGTGCACACCCCACACAGTCATATCGGCGATAGAGAAATGGAAAGAGACGATGTGTGCGTGTGTGCTCACTCAAGTACACATTTAATACGCATATATATTTAAATCTACAATGTATTAGTGCATACAAGCCAACGGTTGAAGATATGCGTGCGGAGGTGACAGAGACAAAACGATTCTTACTCCTTCCCTATTTTGTCTTCAAAAGATCAACATTCACACAACCTCTGGAAAAAGCTCTCTCCTACTTTCTGGGAGAGCTTTAAGCTTTAAGGCTTCCTCTCTCTTTTTGGTAAGCGCCCCAGACATGTTAGAGACGTGTCGGCTCCGGGGCTCTTTAATACGGATTCTGGTGAAATGGTATAATATTAGAGGCCTACGTGTGATGCCACTTTTCTGCAAGCCTTTAAGGTAAAGGTGATTCCTTTCCACTCTTCTGCCATAACTTCAACTTGTATACAATGCAGTTGGTTATATAATATTATGTAGTTTCGCGATGAGAAGTTGTCCATGAGGAATGGTGACGGCGGTGGCGGTAGCACACCAGCTTTACCGTTGGATTTCTATCGCTCGTAGTCTTGTATCATATCTTTCATAGATTCTTTTCTAGCATTAGTCACTCCACTGTAAACGACGGAGGTATAGGAAAATTCACAATTTGAAATCAAGAAAAAAATGAGAGTGAAATGCAGCGCTGAGAGAAGGTCGTCCTTCTCTACTGGAGCTGGTATAGATGACAAAAAAGGATTTTAGCAAAATCACACTTGGAAGTCGGTTTCTGAGAAAGTGAGCATTTGTGCGGTGGGATTCTTTTGTTGAAGAAAAGAAGGATAGAAGTGAGGCTTTACGTGCATGTGTCAAGTCTCTCTGGAAGAGTTTTTTCTACAAACGGTTCCAATATTTTGTTTCCACAAGGAGAACTATGGCGCACACATATGCCCTGTCGTATTTTGAAAACATTGTTTCATTCCAGAGAGATATTAATGGTGAAGAAGCGATGATGACTGATGATGAAATATGATAAATGGACTGACGAGTATTCATTCATTTACATGTGAAGGAGAGCTACGAGGGGATTTTTGAGGGTGGAAGAAAGGAAGATGACAATAGTGGTCGTAAGTTTTCCTTTGTCACAATGGGTACAAACTGAAACCGCAAAAAAATCACCAAACTTACCCTTACGACTTTGCCGCCTACTGTTACAACGCAGTATGACGATAATTTATATAAAATTATTTCTACAAAGACCACCAAATAAAATGTTAATGCAAGAACGATCTCACAAAAAATGTCTATATCTGCTACAAAGATATGGTCGTGAGCAGTGAGGGAATTTACCATCAACCATACACAGTGTCAATCTTTTTCTACCTTACAACCATAGTTCAAGAATAATATTTAAATCAAAATTTCAAACTATCATCTTAAAATTCAGAAAAAAAGCTCAAATTTGTAGCGGCCCAGTCAGCTCCAATGTTAGTGAAGCTGAATATTTCTACCGTCCCTACCATTGAATAATATTACACTTTCTAATAGAGATTTAGCGATAACTTCGAGAAAAACCACATTGCATAACTCCCCGGTCTCATGTAACACCCAAAGAAAAGGAAATTTTGTTTGGTTATACCTAACATACATAGTATACTGATTAAATTTTTTAGTTGGCTTTTTCTTGTTATAATTTTTTTTTCTTCTCTTTCTCTGTTAGAGTTACTTTAAGTATACCATCACCCCTTTACTTGCCATTTCACAATTCCGTAAACAAATGCTCTAGTTCGAGAAAATTACACAAATTAGTAGCCAAGCTCATTGAAGGGCAAAGAAAGTGGTGGTGACAGGACACTGTAGATGGATACCTGGATTTCCTGAATCTGAGTGTCCATACCCATTACAATCGACGACAAAGTTTTAGCATGGCGGTACACCTTCTCGTACACAGACAACAGAAATGAGTACCCTCTCGGACGTATAGTGACTGGAGTTAGTAGAAAGCGTAATATGTCTTCTCTCACCCTCTCACGCACAACTTTAATTTCACATTGGTAGGCGTTTGCTCACCGAAATGCTGCTCTGGGCAGACTATATGTCTTCTCTCAAAGAGAGTATCCGCCTTTTGCACTCGATCCTAAAGTTGTACTTATCGCGTTGATGCGCACTATACGAGAGTGTGAGGATGTATTTACAATATATGGACAGAGAATATTCTCCGAAGAGAGAGAGAGAGAGAGTTCATGAATTGTTCTTTCTCATTGAACCGTGCGGTAGTTTCCTTTTATTAACTCCTCTAATTCGGCTTAATGGTTATCCAAAGCCCATTTGTGCAGCGTCAACGAGCCATGGAAATTCTTTAGCATTTATTTTAACTGATCATGTCGCCTCTTCTCTCTCCTTTTTTGAGTATCTCTTCCCTTTCTGCTATACATGAATTCACCCTCAGAGAATATGTCGGCAGGCAGGCATCAACCACGCACGCACGCACGAGGCAAACCTCATCAAAAGCAAAAAGATGATGATGGTTCTGAGGATGATAATGACGATCGTCGTCGTCATCGTCGTCATCATCATCATCATCGGCATCATCATGTTTTTATGCTGGTGTAATCGTGTGAATTCTTGGGCATACGACAACTAACTACACACACATATGCCTCTACTTTCCTTCTGTGAAAACAATTCGTGTCTCTCTCACTCCTTTGTGATGCAACATTATTCTCCATTCGCTGTGTCGATTCCACCAGATGAAAAACCGGCGTATGAATAATATTGTGGCACATTATCATACGCAACTTAACGAGATGTGACTAAAGGAGATGTCGCACACACAGACGGACACAGAGTTACTCCAGCCAAGTGCATATTTATGTAAAACACTCGACACAAAATCCTTGAGCTGTTGTTTCCCTTTGACTTGGTCAAACCGAAAGGGGACTGTATGGTGCTGCAATAGGAAGAATCGGCTCGTTCTATTCAACTTCATTTATTATTACCTACGGTCTTCCATCATCTCACATTTTCAGATCCTTTTCCCATTGATTTATGTATCACCCGTCCTCAGAGTGGAATACTTAACATCATCACTCCAGACTGAGACTCTACTAAAGCTGCGCTTGTTTTTTTTATAAAAAGAATCGCTCAATATTTGAGATGCGGTTGTCATTTTCCTTTCTTGGTTTGTCCTTCTTCGAGCATCTCACACAGGGTAAATTGCGCAATTAGAGTGAAAAAGCGTGAAATAATCCTTTGTGCTTTAGGATTTTTCCTTGCGATTTCGTAACATTGTTATGATCTCCGTGTGGTGGTGTGATGCGGGTATAATTTCGATGCCCACCGCACATCATAATATCACACACTCATCCATCTCGTAGTAATAAGCATGTCGTGTGTGTGTGTTACCACCAAGACCGGGGACGAGAGTCATGCACGTCAAGCCTTCTGTTACTCAACAGGACGATCCTAGTTAATTCCATAATGTTTGACAGACCGACTCTCTGAGCAATTGTGAGCTCACTCCAGGCCTTTTTAAACCTGTAAATAGCACTCGTGTTTTCCCTGCATTTACGCCTTCTTTGGTGGTGGATGCTAATATATTTTTAAAGGCTTCGTGTGTTGCAACTGGTAGTCAGAAAAAAACCTCATTTCAAGTGTAACCAGAGTTGTACAAGCATGCAAGTGAAACACTGGATTACACATGAAAGTGCTATGGCACGCTAATTACTAACACTCAACTGCCAATTTTCCCTTCTTCCTTTCATTACAAGATTTCAAAAATGGTTTTTTTCTCTCTCGCTCTCATTTAGTGCATGTGTGTATATCTTGGAAAAATATCTTCCAAGGCACCACCACACTATCTGATCGAGCGTCAACATTATGACACTGATGGGCACGTCGGATAAGTAAGCAGATAATGCGATGGAAGTTGTAGCCAAAGAGAAAGAGAGAGAGAGAGAGAGAGAGACGGTGAGGCTAAATTGATTTCAAATTGATACTCTTCCCGAAGAGAACGCAATGTGGGTAAAATGCATATTTTAAAGGGGAAACGTGGGATTTTCGTGGGCATGGGACACCCACCAATTTTCGCCTGTGTATCATGCGCATTTCTACCCTCAAACTGTCGCCTTTCCCACATGCGGGTAAGATCGGCACATTACCCACGTCATCAATACGGCTTGTTCATAACCTCAAATTTGGTGGGAAATGGTGGCGCGGAGCCCACCTCTATTATACGTACAAGAATATCACAAAAACAAGCAAATGAAAATTCATAGATTCATATTACCCCAATTGTCAGCATTTCATTAGCGCTAATGAAATGCACGTTTCATTGCAATAAACTTATAGAAACCATGCAGCAAATTCCATACACGTTACTTTGCAGACGTTGACTGACCCTTCCATGCGCATTCTCAATTCTGCTTTCATTCTGACTGAGAATTCTAGACTGATTTTTTTTTACTTCAGAGGCAATCTAGTGTGATTGAAAAAGTTGAAGAGAACTTTTTAGCAATGTTCGTTATTGTCGTTTTTGAGGGAAACAGTGAAAGTGTACAACTTGTTCCGGTGAAGTGGTTGACTAATGACAAAAAGTCATGCAGGTGGCCACCAGGTTTTGTTGCTCCATCATTAATAAAAAACTGCAAGGATCCTAATCCTAAGTGGACGAGTTATCCAGTAAGGGTCATTTCTACAAAAGTCATTGGTAAGAATTTCTATTAGTATGAACATTCGCTTAACTAGTTGATCCGTTTAAAAATTATTAAGCATCCAAGAAGTTAATTGTGAGTATTGTTTTTATTCACCATTACAGGCAATTACAAAGAGGGCAGACAACTTGAAGCAAAAGCACAATTTACTTCATCACTGGACACAACTGACAACAATGACTCGTCCGCGAAACGGAAACGGAAAGTGAGACATCAGAAGAAAGTGAAAGTTACTCCTCAACCACGACTCGAACTCGTAAGCAGACATAGTCCAGACGACAGCGACTTGACGGACAACAGTGATAGTGAGCGCGCATCTAATCAAAGTCTCGTATCTTTCCAACCAAGCTCAGATTTGGAGGAGGGCCCTCCGGCGACTGCGAACAGTTCATCTCAAGTGTTAGGTAAAAAACCAAATAACCTTTTCTAAAAGTTCAACTTATGTAGAATTGTTAATGCACCAGGCATTGTTGTACTTTAGATACGCCAATTGGTGAGAGAGAAGATCTCAATGTGCAGAACAACGTTGCTGATCCTGGTCAATTTGAGTTTGTTTTGGACGACCAACTTATTGACACAAATGGTGAGTTATGATGATAATATTTTACTTTGCATATTAACGGGAGTATTAAAAAATTAGTTTACTATTATAGTGACTGAAGTACAAACTGATCTACGTAGTCCGACTACAAATCGTGGAGCAGAGCACTTTTCACTCACCCCAACCAACTACTCATCAAGTAGTTCTATTTTCTTGAAACGACAAGCAGGTAAACCCGTAAATCATTAAAATGTAATTATTTAAAAGATACTGATACTTGGATTGTTATATGTGAACTAATTTCGGATATTTATTTTTACAGCCTTTGAAAAGCAGGTTTTGGGAATCCTTACCGAAATCAAGGCAGATGTAAAAGAAGTTCTTGTGCGATCAGCTATAAACAGGGTTCAGGATCATTCTACGTATGAAAGGATTCCTGTCATTTTCCCGTTAACGTCTGCTGAAGCTATCACACAGCTTGAAAGTTGGATCAATGATGATACTAATCATGACGTTTTAGTAAGTTCACTACTTTTGAACATTCTTTAAGTGAGAAGTCTTCCATACCAAAAAACTTTGTTTTTACATAAAGATTTTGTTTGTAATACATAAGGTGAACTACCTCTCCAGCTTTGGTGGAAGTGACGTGGGCAACGTTGTTCGCAATATTCTTGTTCAAATCATTGGTGCCGACTTCGCAAAAACTATCAACTTTATTGGTGCTCACGGCAAAGTTGCTTTCGGTAATCTGAAGATTAGGAAGGCTATAATAGGTTACTAAACTGACGTTTAATTTGTCCAGCCATTTTTTATTGTAGGATGTGTATACATATAGTCTAATTGGAATTGGACGTTGAATTACAGACGGAGTACGACGTAACAAAGGATTTGAGAACGCCACAGAGTTCGAGGTTAAGAAAGTTATGCAAAATTGGTTTCGGAATTCTAGGGATTTGAACGGAGGCCGCAAAAGGAGAAGAATCAACGATCATGTCCTCGTACAGGAGTAAACGTAGGAAAATTCACAAAGAAGTTGCCGGGATTATAAAGGAAATTGAGTTAGAAAGTGTAATTAATTTAGCCAATCGATCCAGTGAAGATAGCATTAAAACCGCTCCCTTAGCCAAAAACCATGATAGTGTAGAAATAAGTAACAATCAAGCTTTTCATTCCTTTGTTGAGAAAACCGATTTGAGAACTATTAGCACAGTTGCGCTTGATAAGGGTAGGAATAGTTTTACTGAAAATCTAGCTGGTTGGAGTATTAAGCACAACATAACCCATTCTGCGTTGAGCGACTTATTGAAAATTATTAATTCTCAAAATATATGTGAGAGTATAGAATTGCCGACTTGTGCAAAGACCATACTGAAAACTCCCAGGCGTCTAGTTACTAGTAAAATTGGCGATGGAAAGTTTTATTATTTTGGTGTTGCCAATACTATTTCCAAAATTGTTAAGTGTGGAATAACAAATTTTATGTTTCCCATTATGAAAAATTTAGGCTTTCAGAATCTTATAACCCTTTCAGTGAGTACTGACGGTATTCCCATTTTTAAAAGCACAAATCTTCAAATGTGGCCAATTTTATTTATAATTGACCAGTCCCTTGATCGCAAACCTCACGTGGCTGGTTTATATTGTGGTGAGACTAAACCTTCGTCAATAAGCGGTTTTTTATCAGAGTTTATTTCAGAAATGCTATACTTAGAAACAAATGGAGTTGTTATAGGTTCGACAAAATACGAAGTACGTATAAGTTGTATCATTGCTGATGCACCTGCGCGTTGTTTCATTAAATGTGTGAAAGGACATACGGCTTACCATGGGTGCGAAAGGTGCACTGATGAAGGCGAATGGCAGGGTAGAATTATTTATAATGCAAAAACGTCTCAACTCAGAACAGACAAAAGTTTTTCGGAACAAAGTGATCCTGATCATCACGTTTCTCAATCTCCTTTAACAAATTTACGTATAGGGTTAGTATCGCAATGTGAGTTGGGGCTTTACGTAATATTTTAAATCGTCGAATGTTCAACCACTTTTTACTTCTTGCCTGCGGAACAAAAATGCTTTTAAGTGATAAAGGGAGTAATAGTCATTGGAATAACTGTGCAAAAAGGCTTTTGGAGATTTTTGTAGAACAAATGAGCGATATTTATGGTGTTACTTCAATTGTTTACAATGTACACAGTATTCTTCATATTGCGGATGACTGCAAAAATTTTGGGAACTTAGATTTTATAAGCGCCTTTCCATTTGAATCTTTTTTAGGAAAACTTAAACAAATGATTCGTGGTCAAAATCTCCCTTTAGAACAAGTTGTTAATAGACTCAAAGAAAGTGAAAGACACAATGTAAGGGAATTCCAATGTTCCACAAACTCTTTCGTGTTAAGTAGAATGACAACGGATCATGTCAAACTAAATGGGTTTACACTTCTTGTTGGGACTCCAAATTTTTCCGTTGGAAAATGTTTTCGCAACTCGGTATTTTTAACTGTTACAAATAGAATATTTATACTTTGTAAAATAGAAAAGTCGTCAAGAAATAGTTTAATGTTGTGTAGAGAATTTCTTAGCAAGTCTGACTTGGCCGGCTATCCAATAGCAAGTAGCAAACTTGGTATTTATGTTGTTACCCATGACCTTGGACCGATGTTGAAAATAGAGACGAAGGATTTTAAAGTAAAGTGTGTGGTATTACCTTATAAATATAAATCATGTAAACTAATTGTTTCACCGATGTGAAGTTTTGAATAAAATGTGTCCATTCTTTGAAAATTTAATTACTTAATTAATTTAAATTACTTGCTAGTCAACACAAAAATAAAACTATTAACGGTTTAATTTATTATAAATATATGACACGCATACCCCTACCTGATTAATGTCTGTCCCACCGCTAAAATGCACTGTCCAGACACAGTCAACTATGTCTGCCCAACATGGTGCAGCGATGCTGAGCCGTCTCTACTGGTAGTGGGAAAGTCTGCCAAATCCCACTCTGTTCAGAGACACAGCGGACCCACGTATTACCCACAATTTTGTTCTCTTCGGGTTGTGTTATTTCTTCAAGAGAAAAACAGAGTGGACCAGAAGAATTATAGTTGCTTTGTCTTTTCAACATCCACCGAGTGCAAACAAGCATGATACAGGATTTTTTTCAGTTCTACCGTCTCCGCTACGAAAGGAGAGCGTTTAAGAAACGCTTTCTTAATTCTTGATAGATGATAATGTTAATTATACTATGCATCTCTCGTATAATTGATAGTGTGCAGAAATTATATCACCGACAAAACCGATGCACACCTCTCCGTCCTTTTATTTGTTGTTGTGAGCGTCGTGAGAAAAGTCAAAGATTTCTTTCATTCATGCAATCATTTAACTCTTGCTTAACCTTGTCAGGATAGCTGGTAAATGGGGAAGGTGAAGAAAAACAGAGAATTTGAAAAAAGAGATCTTTTTAATTTGCATTTCATGCCGTCAGAGAAGGTTTCACAGATTTTCTCGAGAGTATTTTCAGAATTAACTTGACTGATTTGCATTCTTTTTATTGAAATTCAGGTGTTCGTGGCCAGAAACTAGAAGAGAGTAAATAGCTTTGGAAAAAGATTTGATCCATGATCCAGTCACACATTATCTAATTTTTCTTGCTGCTGTTCAGCTACTCATAGACATGCATCGTCTTGGTTTGGTTGAGATTGTTGTCTTCTACAAAATGACTTGTTGTGTAGTTCGTATCACTTTAAAGAGAAGTATGCTGGTGGAATCCCAAGACGACGTCGTACAGACAAGAATCGTGTTGTTGTCCTGGTTTGGTACATATTATACTAGTTTGATTTTTATTAGCTCTCCTTTAATTTGTTTCTAAGTGAATACCAGAAGAAAAAGCGAGCGAGGGAGAAAAAAAAGCCTTCAGTTAATAAATTAGGGACTGACACGCAACCTTTATTATTACAAAAGAAAGAGAAGAAAAAACGAGATGAGAATCCGGTTTCCTATTCATCAACGAACCAATAGGTAATAATGTCTAAAGCTGCGCACCATCTGCTTTAACTTATCCAGAAAAACTTCGCAATCACTGAGCTCTGAGCTCGTATTATTTTTCAATTGTATCATGAATACTGAGCCATACTGTAATAAGTCGCTATTTGGAATGAAAAGAATTTTTTTTACATTTATTCAGCTAGACACAAAATCGTCTCGTTTATTCACATTTGGTCGAGGTGAGAATTTCTTAAGAAGAATTTTTCGTCATCACAACTTCGTTGAAGGTTCATTTGCGCAGAGTGATCATCCTTAATTGAATTGAGTTGCCCTGGATTATATGCAGCATAAAGAGAGAACTACACCTGTTTTATATTACAAACAGATAAATGGGAGAAATTCAAAAAATACTATTTACTTCTAATTTTGAATAACTTTGGAAATAAAATTTATGAATGCACTTTACAATTTGTAAATGTAAATTACCCGAGTTACAATACAATGTACTGTAATTCAGTAATAATGATCGTACTGATGTATTCTCTTCTGTCTCTAATGGAATCAGCGACATCCATTTAATCTACGGTTTGACCATGAGCCAGAGATGATTTAGCTCAAATTTCAGCTGACATCTAATTTCCGTAAAAATGAGTCTCTCTCATTGTCCAATCCGCTTTTAAAAACTCATTAATACATAAATTGCAGGAATACAGCACGCTTCTCCGACTACTTGAGTGTTGTAGCGGAATAAAATGAATTTCCTACTGTGAGCTCATCTGCATCATAAACGAGGGAGGGCCTCACTTACAGATGAAATGACTCTCGTCGTAAATTATCCTTTTTCTTGAGCACCAGTATCGAGACAGTGAATTTCTCATGATTATTTACGACGTGCCGTTGGATGGGTGAAAAGTTGGGGATTAAAAACGCGTTTGAAAATTGTCCATTTTTTCCCATTAACAATCCTTGTAATGAGTGGCAAACAAGGATCCCATAAAATTTTGCAAGTGTTCAGCCGCTTTTTGCTGGGGAACGAAGCGTCGTAAAGAATGTCGTCGTGTTTCCCATTATACTGGCTCCTCTGAACTCAACAATCTTGCGATTTTTTTTCATCACTTTTTCGCTCCCACGATTACCTCAACACAGAGCGACACCACACAATAACACACGGCTATTTATATACCGATTACGAAAGGAGTGACAACCGCAGGATTTTGCGCTCTAAAAGGTAAGAATTGTTGAGGGGCTTCGTATGCAGATACATTTTTGTGTCCTAAGTGCTCCATCATGTAACACCGACAATCACTCGCAACCATAACACTTGACTGTGTTATGTTGGCTATGCTTTAGCCAGCAGAGTTGAAAGTAGTATGCCCCCAGCACTTATATTACAATGATAACAACTGAAAAGGAAAGCACAAAGTATTAGTTTTGGTATCTAAAGTGTTTGTATAGAATCTTGTAGAATTTATTTCAAACAGGATCTTGAATACAAACAACTTTACTATGTGAATGTCCTACACTCTCGCTGCCGAATGTGTGCAAGTGTAAGTCTCTCCCTTTTTCTGTGAGTGAAGCAATGAAGCTGGCGAAATAAAATACCCTCGTTGACGTTCAGCATCCCGTTGGGATTTAGTTGTGTTTACATTAGACAAAGATTAAGAGCGGTACGCTGTACTTTATCTGAAGTGACAATATTTTAATATTATGGAAATTTAATGACATTTCAGGGAATTGTGCAAACCTGCCTCGACTTCACACACACGCATATGCCACACCAGTTCTCGTACTGATGATTTCACTGCCTCAGCTAAGTACTAATGCTTTCGACTGGCAAACAAACCACTACGCCAGTCAACCACTATACCTCGCAAAGAATGTCGTGGAAATAACGAAACGAGAGGAAAAGTAAAACTAACCCTGTCGCTCGATCTAAGCCGTTATATATCCAGTTTCGAGTGTCTCGCTTTAAACGATGTAGGCACGGGTGAACGCTCGTGAATCTTCTCATCGTCGTCCAGCAACTCGTACATGTAAAGTAAGAAAATGGGAGGAAAATGAGAATATGTACTTTGGCACAGGAAGTTGCGACAACTTTCTGAAGTGTCCCCATTTGTCTGTCTTGTCGATACTGATAAGCACTCACTTTCCTCCTTGAAGTCAATAACCAAAATTGACGTTTATTCCTAAAGGTTGATTGTAGTGGCATTAGCTACAGATTTAAATACCAAGGTAGTATTGAAAGTATGTTGCCAATAATCGGGCGTGTTTGCCTGTGAACTAAATCATCATACTGTAATAAATGTTGTTTTCCCAGCGATTCGCTACTTGTGTATCTCCTCACTTGGAGACTGGAAAATTTGTGCGTTGCACAATTTCTTTTGCAAGCGATAAGATTTTTTTCAGTACTAAACCACCCCGCGCCTTTTGTCACGTCAGCACAATACACGTAACTCATCCATATATGGAGGCATGTAATCGACATTAAAATAGCGATAGATGCCATTTACAAATATCGAAGAAAATGGCTCTTTCTCATCACGGCCTAATCCCATCGCGAAGCGTTGGTAAATATATCGAAATCGTATTGGGGAAGAAAGTAAAGTTTTCTCTTGATGTGATGGGGCGATGTGGTTTAGAGCTCAAGTTGAATTTCACAATTCGGAAATCCAAGCGAGAAAGGCAAAACAAATGGATCCATTTGCCACTTTATTTATCCGTTGACTTAAATACCATCAGCGGAGGTGGCACGATATTATGTCACTCACTATACTACATGAGATGCCTACACCAGTCCAAACTCTGGCACAGGTACTTATAATATTCCTACCGATCAAGACTCATGACGATGTTATGCAGTTGTTGGAACTACATAGAACGTCCTCCTCATCCTCCACTCTTTAGACTCTTACGCTTTTCTACAGCTTGGAGAAAAGTGAAAATAAGTTGGTTCGTTGTTACTTCTCACTTTCCCTTCTACTTTCACCCACGCAGGCAGCGGATATAGAGAGTGAGAGGGACACGTGTCTATACTGAGGTATTGTCATGCCTTATAGTGGTGGCTCTGTGTAATTGGAGGAATCACGAGAGATAGACGGAGGAGATGAATAATGCCAGTCCTCAGCTGCTTCCTTCCTGGACACGACAGAGTGTTCGAGCTGGGTAGATGGTGTGTGTATCCTGATAAAGTATCTACTTCACTGTGACAGCTCTGCTGTAGGCTAATTTATATTTATTCACAAGATTAAAATCAAGCTCCCATTACGAATTCATCCAACTATGTATCAAACTCTTGAGCGTTACTAAAGGGATCGCACACTCACACACGCATCAACTTTAATGCATATCTGCTTCAATGCGAGTCTCCATACCCGCGTCAGCTATTGATTCTCAAGTAGTTAGCTTCATTTTATTCCCCGTGTCCTTGTGTATTTGTCTACTTTTCTCCCTGCTCGAGAGTCACACTTGACGTCTTTGTTGACTACGAGAAAAGGATTAGATCGCACATATTATGCAGAGAGAGAAAGAAGGGATTCATTCGTTCAAAGTTTTCATCATTAATAACTCGTCAGTGAGAATACCTCCTGAAGGAATACCTTCTCTAAATATGGCCATTAGCAATTTGCGTGGAGAAATTACAGAATGGTCAAAGGAACACACACTTCCGTCTGATTACTTTTAGATTATTTGAAAACAATATAAAATTTTGCGGTAGCTGCAATGAGTCCTTTGTGGAATTTTTGAATACATAAGTTGTTTGGTTGAAAATTCTTGGTTTTGGTTTGGTTGAAAAGTTGAGCATTTCTTACCGTCGCAATTTCCAATTTTTCATATATATGAGACCTCTCTTCCAAAGTTACAGTGCCTTTTGCAACACACATCTCAACAACAAAAAATTGTCAACAAATCGTGAGCCTAACAGTTGCTGAGTTGAAGAAAATGATTGGTGACAAGCAGATCAGTTGATAATGCTCCAATCTATTTTTCTTCCATTATAAAATGCGCGCATTCTTTTTTCTGTGATTTATGTTGTCACTTTTTGCAACCCCTGATTTGAGGTGTTTCTCAAAAGAAAGAGTGGAGAGCGGAGCCCAAATAATACAATATAACTACTATTATATCCCTGTTGTTGGAGTTCACTCGAGTTCAGGAGAAACAAGACGAGAGCAAAGAGGGGAAGGTGGGCACAAGCAGGAAGTCTTTGAAAACTCTCAAGATGACACTTGAATCAGGAGGATGTTGACTATTTCAACCACCGCACTTGGCTGAATGCATGTATGCATTATCATTATTATTACTAACTGTGTGGTTTCATTCCATTTTTTTATCTCATTCTCTTCCTTTCCCCTTTTTCCTTTTTTGCGTTTTTGTCAAGCATGAACGTGTGGCGTACTCACAGGAGGGAGACACAGAAAAGAGCATAAGACACAGACGGAGAGAGTGAGAAAAATTCAAAGTAAAAAAAGGAGAGAAGAAAGGAAAGATGAGGCAGGAGCAGCAGGGACCCTCTTGACGGATATAATTTGAGAATCCCCATTTGCAGCTTCTCATTACGTTTTCATTTCCACATTCCCTGAACATAAATCAGTTCGTTTTGTGGAGAACTAGTAAAAAAAATGGTTGAGTTAGTTGGAGTGCGTGGATCCTCTCGTGCTCTCTCTCATTGCACTTGTGTCATACATATAGATTCCTATTATTTTTTCCTTGTCTCTCCTCTCATCATTCAAGGTATAAACTCCGCGGCGAGTTTGTCTGCGTCGTATCGTCCATTCATGGTTTTCAACCATTCAGTCATTTACAATCGCAGAGTAGGTTGATGTCGATTCGTTATAATTTCTTGCTCCAAAAAATCTAAACGTTTATTACGTAGCTCTATATAAAGACTCCAGCCTGATTGATGTTTAAAACCGTACAAATCACTCCAGAGTAGTCCAGAAATATCTACGTTGGTATAATGCTTGACTTGACTCAGATAGTCAACTATAAATACTTAGTTTTTTGTGTGGTCCTGTGGGTTCTGATATGAGTGGCTTAGCCAATGAAAGTGTCTGTTCGGGTTACATACTAGATTTACTCCAACGCCTACTTATGGTTATGGCGGGGTGGCTAGTAAGCCGAGCGCAAACAGCATCAGTCATATTGTGATAGTAGTATGATTCAGAGACCGAGAGAGAATAAGAAACAGCAGGAGCATCTTCCACCGAAGGTGTAGGTGATGGTAAAGAGTTTTTGGGCTTTCATTAATCAACCTCAAGTGGCCAGCCGTACTAATGATCAAGGTTTCCGACAAAAACACACGTATTTTCACTTGGACATCTATACTATTCTGCCACATCTTTGTAGAAATCTTTCCCAAAAATCTACTTCCTCTCTCTTCTATCTTCCACCTACCGCAGACACACACACTCGCACACCTCAGCTACCCAAACGTCAAATTCTTGGAGAAGAAACTACTTTTTCACCCAAAGTGTTTGTGTATGTATTTATATATCGGTGGTGATAAAGGTGGTGGTGGGTGGGAGAGATTCAAGTTCCCGTCCGCCACCTCGTACAATATTAAATATTTTAGTTGGAAATAAAAGAAGATATTGTGTAACCACTGGAAGGGCTTGGTGTGTGCGAGATTCTCTCCAATTTTCCCCAGCTTCAAGTTGATGTCTTGATGTGTGTGCGTACACGTCTCCTGGTGAAATTTTCTCTTTTGCTTTCTCTTGTGGAGCAGTCCTCTTCCAATAAGTTTCTCCGTGAATCTCAACACTTTTCTCGAAATCATTAAAGTAATCTCTGGTGAAAGAAGGACTGGGGAAGTTTTTTCCCTCTTCCTGTGGTTTCCCTAATATTTCTCAGTCTTTCCCATGAATAGATGATCTGTGAGCGTCAATAAAGGAAATGTTCGCAGAGGTTTGCTTTGTGACGTATTATTTGTTATGTGGCAAGAAAGCCTCGTCGAATAAATGAATGTCATTTGTTTGGTTCCTCTGGCCCATGTGTGCCTTCACCTTCCTTAAGAAGGAGCACCATCCCGCAAAAGAAATCTCATGTTCGTTTGAGAAGCAACGAACCAACTTTTTCTCCACTTGTGAATCGTGAGCTCTCACTGGCTTGAAGACACACGGTTAAGTTGGCAGTCATCAATTATCACTTATGAGTTGGGAACATCACGTCAGCCCGGCCTCAATTGAGAGCAATGAGCGGCCACGAGAAGTTCGTACGGAGAAAATGGGAGGCGAGAAGGGATCGAATAACTAGTTTCGCGGTGTACTTGAAGTAATTTTCTGAAACCAGCATAGGCATTCGGTATTTTTAAATAGTGAAAGATAAATAAGAATACGCAAATATGCTACTCTGAGGAAGATCTCGGACCACCAAAAAATAAATAGGAATGGCACAAGTAATTATAGATCAGCGGGGGATACTGTCTTGATAGGAGAAAGTGGAGGAAAGTGAACAAGACAGGAGGATTGATGAAAGACGGGAACATTGTTTGAGATGAAAGTGATAAATTCCAAAAAAATGAAAGTTTTGTCCTGAGCAAGAAAATCCAGTAAAAGTTCCATACTCCGCCGCGTCCATCCCTTTTTTACTTCGAATTTCACCACGGCCCTCTTCTTCTTTTATTTTTTCTTCTTCCTTTTCTCAAAGATGAGATCGGAAATGAGGTAGTAACACGAACAACAGTTCCAAGGGGAAAAGGCACGAGAGACGTGGGGAAAGAGAAAGAAGAGAGAAAAAACTCAAGAAAAAAATGCAACTCCGTTTCCCAAGATCCTGCGACAGTCAGCAACTGAAGATTTCCATCTTGTGCTTCCAGTCTGTAAGCCGATTTATCAAAAGATGTCTGTCCACTTTTTGGTCATTTGGACACATGGTCGTTTGTGGAGATCAAAGGAGATCGTTTTATCACCCTTGTCTTCCTCTAATAATGTCCTCCAAGTCCTTCCGCTTTTCCCTTGCCCTCACTGTCCCTCTTCCCTGCAGGTTTTGGAAAAGCTTCCCAATATATTCCCCTATACACATACGTGTCTCTTTGTTCTCAAGGCATTAGGAATTGTAGCATCTCTGCCTTAGCACATACTCTCCCCACACTCACATCAGATGAGAGCAAGAGAGAGAGAGAAAGCAGAAAGAAAACAGGAGGGAGAGAGCGAAGATCTAAAGCAATATGTCCGCCGTTCTACGAATAACGC
>JAHZMW010003821.1:0-40801 GCA_027743745.1 Alloscopus bannaensis
CAAAAGAGTTCATTTGCATATGAATGAAAAAAAGTTCCGGGAAATTTTTTTCGACGTTCAAAATTTGCAAGGAGGGAACTATCTTTCAGGGGACGGATCTGTAAATGTAAACAGCCAGCAAGCATTTCCAGCTTATTTCAAATGTACAGTAACGAAGTACTTTACAATGAAAAATAAACACCAATAATGAACTTTCTTATTAATTTAAACTCTGTTTCCTCATATTCAGCACGCATTTACTGCGATAAATGTGCTGAACTCAAGGTAATTGAATTCCGGGCACTATAGTTTATTCTGTTATGACTCCTCGTTGTTTTCGACATTCATTTCTTCATCTGATGTCTACGCCTAGCTGTTAGCCGCATTTAGATATGACGATTTTCACATTTCAAATACCCTTTTCCTTCATCTCCACCATTACCCACAACATTCCTGTGAATATAGGAAAATGGAGCCTCTACTGTTCTCACCACACCTCTAAAAAAGGTGCAACCACATACAGGTAAAATGTTGCCCCTCTCTCCACACAATCTCACAACACCTTCATCCTCCATACTACTCCACTTTTTGAAGTGGCATCGCTAGATGTGCCTCCTTCACCGCTCCACCTCAACAAAGTCAACGTTGAGTTGCTGAACAAAGGAGACGCTGAGAAATGCAACAAAGGCGAAGCCAGCTCGTGAGAGCGAGTCATTCCATTCTACACGAAACTCATTCTGACAGAACAGTATAGTATCCCACAGTAGACATCGTTGCAGAGTCTAGTTCTTGGCTGATGTCATGCCTGCCTCCCTCCTCAGTTTGCATTTGTACGCGATACAAGTCGGACACGAAATGCAGAGGGTTGCTCCGTCTCTACATTTGTGTTGTACATTGAAGTTGTGTGGGGGTTCGGTATGAAACCAAGAGATTTATTTACTACAAACGTCAAAATAATGAGTTCAAAGTTTCAAAGTGCGGAGCATCGTATCATTTCAAAATAGAATATTATCTTGTTTCAAAAATCCTTCGTTTTTAGCCAGTGCGTATAGCAGTCTGACCGTGTCTTTAGGAAAGTGCATGTAAAAATAGTTGACTAGGTGTGCTATGTGAACCAAAGCTGAGATTAAAAGTGCGACAATATTATCCATGCAAATAGTGACACGAGTGAGAGTAATAATAATTACTGTGTTTCCTGGACACATTTTGTGATCAAGCTTGTAAACGACAAAGATTTGAACAGTGCTTGGAATGTATGTGTGCCTTGAATGACTGACAAATGGAGTGAAGTGCCCAGCGGAAAAGGACCTTATGATAAGGTGAGTTCCCTAAACTAATTGTTTAGCCCTGCCGTATTCCCTTTTTGCATATTTATCCATCCCTATTTATTATCGCGAGTGCAATACTGCCTTGAGTGAGACAATATGATGTCGCTATTCCTGGAAGTTTTTTGGTGTCGGCATTGTCACACTTTGCCAAGTGTACAACTAAAATACTTGGAATTCCGGAAAGCGTGACATTTAAAGTGGACCACCGAGCATGAGCATCGACTTATAAGAGTAATCAACTCCGTTGCGTTTCAGATCGCGTGAGTTGACTCATCGTAGTAATAATCATACTCAACCCATTGACAACAACCGTGGATGCTCCACAAATGAGAGATCTGTTTCTAAACAAGTCGCTATAAAAATACGATTGAAACCATTGATGACAATAATTAGTCTCCCAGCTACATTGCAATGTTGATGTGTTGTGCTTTATTGCTCATGGTCATCAAGAAGGGGAGCGAACCACAATATGCACCCCCTTGTATCGATTCATAATCGTAGTACAATTCACATTAGATTTTAGTGGGCCAACTTTTTCTCCATGTTGTGCAACTCACAGAACGACCTCAAGAGCAAACTCGATACGAAACTCTTGACTTGCTCTCAATAATATTATTATTGTTTTGGAAATCATTTGTTTTGTGAGGCAGCCTTCGCACATGGGATCATCATTACTAAAAGAATAAATGAAGCGAGTGAGAGGCCACATTTCCATAAGTGACTCGTTTCGCCTTGTCTGCGAGATAGCCCTATGTGCTCCACCACAAATCACTCAACTTTTCCCATTTCTTACGAACAGTGACAGAGTCTTATTATCAGTGGTGCATTATAAGTAAACTCAGCACAATTTCTTGTAATGTGGAGCATCCCACTGGCCTATATAGTTTCCGGTGGAAGATCCACTCAGAGTCACCCGAAAGACTTGAAAAGCTGCACTTTGAACAGAGTTCTCTCTCGTTTTCTGTAGCCTTCGGACAGTCGTTTCTACTCTCATTTTCGCGATTTTAATGAGGAGCCGAGGTCTCAAAGAAATGGAGCTCTCTGCGCTGTAGCGGGTGGACCCATCTTTTTCAAGCAATTGCCAATTGAGAGAGCTCGCAATGTGTGCAAATGAGTTGAATCTTAATCTTCTCAATTAGCCTCTCTCCCACACAGATACATTTGTTGTATCGATGTACAAATGTAAACTGTCCAAGTCGTAAATCAATTTGCTCTTGTGATTTCAACAACTCAAAATCAAGAGCTGGACTGGGAGGGCTTTTAAAACTGCGAAGCACTAGTAGCGAAAGACGAAATTAGTAGTCATTGCCACGACGACGACGTTTTTGACAAACTTTTCATATTATTATCACTCCTGTTAAACTTGAGAATTCCATTGAAAGGCCATGGACACATTCACACTCCCTTTAACTACGCACATCATCATCGCATTTAAAAAAACTCAAGTCCAGTTCAGCGCTCGTCTCCGTTTTCATGTTTTGTCGGTCAAATTCAATACGACACTTTGACTAATACGGTCATCACAAGAAAGGCTTCACACATACAGTTGTCTCACTCACACAAGGCTAAAGGATGCAAGGGAGAATTGAGATAAATTAGTCCTTACAAAAGAGTCTACGAGCGATTATTGATGAAGGAAAACTGCACCGAGTCTGCAAAAGTCGACGAAAGGCCAGACTACAAAAATTATACGTACTACCTATACATGCACAGCTTCTCTCATATCAACTCCAAAAGTTCAATTTCTGTGACGGTTTTTTTTGCGTGAAAAATTGGAATAAAATGGTCACCTAGAGATACAATGGTATCTTTCTGCCCTTTTCATTTCCTTGAGTAAAAAATTATCACACTTTTGCTCGTTTCCCTGAAGAAATGTCATTAAGAGTCAGTCAACCTTTGTTTGCTGACATGCGTGGAGCTCTTGGGGAAATTGCAAATGAGCATTGTCTCTACACAACTCGGAAGAAAATTAGCGAAGAGAATTATGCTTGTTTTGTGTCTCAACTCTCACAAAGAGGACAAACGTATTTATGACGCCGTTTTTCCATGTTTGCTCTGTAAACACAAATGTCAACCTTCCGCACCAAAATGAGCTGTGGCTAAAATAAAGGAAAGGTGGACACAATTTTACATAAACATGAATGACGACGGGAATGGCATTGGTGAGCTTTCAAGAGAAAATGTATGATGGACTAAATTACTCAAAAACAGGTGTATTTTAAATCTTTTTAAGAACTTTCAATCGCTGTGATGTCATAGAAAGAGTGATTCTTTTTTACTTTCGATTTCAAACGGGGCAGTTTGTTCTCAACAATTGTGTGTTATTGTGGATGTTTGCAATACACCGTTATCTCAGTTGGTCAGTGGAACGTCGAAGGACGTCGAGAAGAATCATACTATTTCGTGTGTATTACAATGCCCTCAAAAGAGGATTGATTTTTTTTGTCTTGTTATTGTCGTGACTAAGTGTGTTTCCGCTTCATTTCCTTTCTCCAAAACCGTCTAATTCCTTTTCGAGTCTTACATTGGCGTGCATTTCAGGAGGAATGAATGATGGGAAATCTGTACTCATTCGGTACGAAATGGAGGCACAAAAAGTACGAACAGACGGACACAACACAAACTCGGCGAAAATGTCAAATCTCCAATCGATTTCATTGAAGTCGTCGTCTCCCTCGCTGCTCCAGGGATGCATAACAATTTGTGTAATAATACCAAGTGAAGTTTTTGGTCACTCTGAAAACAGATGCGATTCGTGTCCATGAGTGCGTTCGGTAGACCTTTTAGCATTTCCATGACATTCCTCCTTCTCTCTCTCTCTTCTTTGGTATAATGCTCCCTTTGCTGAAATAATGACTATAGCGAAATAATGGACGTTCATAGTGCAGCCTTCAGAGGGAATCCCATCACACTATGTTGGCGTGCATTTAGTAGTATTGTTCCGCGGATACGCTCTCGTAGTCACCCTAGATATAGACTGTATTCTTATTTACTACGCTGCCTTTGCTACATAAAGGCGGAATTAAGAGAGACGATAAAGTTGAGGTTATACCTATTGGCACATTGTACGAGCAATGCAATGACACTGATTTCCCTAAACTGACTTTACACGCAGAGCACAACATTGTCGGTCAGCATTTCGTCTGGGAAACCAGAGATTTGCTTTGCGCCCAACTCTTCACAATTTGAGTGTTTGTCTCAAGAAATCACTTTCGTTCTCGTTTCGCTACCGTTTAAGCCGTATTTTATACCTCTCGCTATACATCAGTGGGCTTCTTTCATTTTCTCAAGATTTTGTCAAAGCCGACTTTTTATGAGCGAGTTCTTTTGGCCGTTAATAAACGATCTCTTGGTCCGCCGTCAACTCCATATGGGGAAGAACCCAAACTCAAAATAAGACACCTCAAATTGTACACACATCTTGTCCATTTTTATGGGAGCATCAACGTTTCTCATTTTACATCCTTTTATTCCATCTTTATTCTGAAGAAATTGTCACTCTTTCGTCTCTTGCCTCGTTTGTCTTTGAGAGTTACAGTTAGACACTCTCGTGGAAAACCACACACATTGTGTCACATTTTCATCCAATTTTCTCTGCTTTTGCTCCAACTTGGATCTATGCATCCTTCACAAATACGATGACTCCCACACACATGCTGCGGGTGTGTATTCTCAGATGGTTATACATTGTAAAATGAACTGTACGACTATGCCCACATCTAAAAGTGATCTACTTGATTCCTTCAGAAAAGCATTGTTCATCTCTGCATCAAAATTTGGGTATACAACAGCCAAAAATTTTAATATTATGCAGTGCAATTACTCCCAAAAAGAGATAATGGGATGAACAAGACAAGGTTGTTCCCATAAAAATTCAGCTCAAACAACATGATCCACATTTTGTGAGCACCTCTCAGCAAAATACATGAATACTATGAGCTCAAAGTCTTTGTACAAAAGTCTCAACCATCGCAGTACTATTGTACTCAACCGTTTGCCTCAATTGGGAGGAAATACATGTTTAAAAAAGAGCATAACGTCTAATGTAGTATCATGCTTAATACTCGTACGTGGCCAGGCCACACACATACAAACACAAGAAAACCAAAGAAACAATTTTTTTCTTATTCTAGTACACATTCATCATCCATCATCATTCGACAGTGTAGTACATCCATATCTGATGTATACACGAGTTTCCCTTTAGAGCGTTAATTTTTGCTCTGAAACTCAAATTAAATGTTTCCCCTTCTCTCCCATTCTTCCAATTCCTCCTTCCGTGCGTCCCTCCTCAGCGTGTTTAATGTGTTGAGAGCAATTAAATGATAGCTCCACTGATATCAATTATCTCAGACAAACAAACGTTGTCGCGCCACTCAAATTGAGACTAGGATCCCTCTAAAAAATAAATCTCTTTCTTCCTCAACACACAGCGTTGTTATTAGTATTCATTCGTTTTGAGCGCCTCCACCGCACACGTCAATTAAATAGGTAGTAGTCGTGTACGGAGAAAAAAAAATCAAACATTTTTTATGCTCTACATCAACGACAAGACAGAGGTCCCTTTTGTACATGTTGTTATTACTACACCACTCATTTTAGGTGGGAAGAGGGCGGATTTTTTTAGATTCAAGTAGTTCCTCAAAAAGGCCTTCACAACAACTGTAGTCCTTTAAGCTACAGCAAATTATGGAAATTATTTATGATTTTTATTTTTGTTTGCCCTATAAGATGTGGGCGATTCCAAGTGAAAAAAGGAAACGCAGACGTCTCCTCGAAAAACGATAAGAAAGTGTCTCGAGGAAGAAAGATTTGTATCTAGCTTCGCTCGCTACTTGACAATGTGCTATGCTTTTTGGGGAGAGCGCGATTTAATAAGTGTTTGATCGCAATTTTTGCCGCAAATTTTGTTGACAGTCTCCCAAAAATATGACATAACTCCTCACAAAAAAATCTGTATCACATATTATTATTTGGATTGTTGACTTCACCTGGGATCCATCATTCGTCAACAATTTTTTTCCCACTATTTAAAGAACCCTTTTTGAGGGACGTCATTTAGGTCTCCGGAAGTGAATTTGTACAACTAGACTGCGAAATGATGGAAAGGGGTGATTATAACTATTTTCGTATTCGTTGTTTGTATGACGACACTGAGTCGAGATGACAGTAAGTAAACCATGGCTAAGCAATACCAACAAAGTTTACGTGCCTCGACTAAGCGTCGGTTGCATTGTGCTAAAAGCTCTGCTTTGTCTTTCCTCGTGTGTGGCTGTGGCTTGAGAAGTCACCAACGAGCCATTAGCAGAGCACCACACTCTGCATTATTGCATGGTTCAAAGTTTTTTTTATAGCTGGCTTGATTTGAGCAGAGAAAAAAGTGCTCCATTTAAGCGCAAACCACAACAAGATCTCTCTTTCTGCCCATGATGATGAGGGGAGAGCCACAGAGTCATCGTTAAAAAATAGCCACACTGAACTACTCAAGAGAAGGACAACAAAGATATCACACTTTTACGTGAAAAGCCTGAGTTTTTTTCTGCTAACAAATAGTAGTTGTGATCCTACATGTGTTTTGCACGCTAATTATTCGTTGGCCCAGACTGATTTGATTACGACATAATTAATTGTGATCCGCTGTTTAATTATGGCCTGCATAATATTGCATCACTGTAGTTTGTACTGGACTTTTTTATCCTCTGAACAAAAAGGAGAGCTACTAATCTTTGAACAGGTCATTTCCTTAATTAGCCAAACAACTATTGATAGACGCTATGCTATTTGATGACACAAAGTAAATTTTCATAAAGCGTGGGAACAATGTCATAAAGAGAGCATTAAATACGCAAAAATATAGACACAGAGACTTTCCAACGCTCTGGAGTAAACATGTAAGCATCATCTTCCAAGAAAAGCAGAGTTGAAGTGTTAATAATGCTTGTTTGGTGGTCTTCGTATGTCAGTCCATAACGCTTTTTTAATATCTCAGTTTACAGGAAGCCATAAGAGTAAAATTGTAATATCAGAATAACAGACAAGACAAACTGATATGAGCACCAATGTCTACTCATGCAACTCAATAATACAATGCATCTTGATATTTTCAAGTTGACTTGTGTCCCATCGTCGCGAAGTTGTGGAGCCAACTACTGGAGTGGGAAAAAAATTAAAGAATTTCTCTCTCCTCGAACCTTCACGTCTCCAAATTTTTATTCCAGATATTTACGTCTCCAAAAGTAAAATCTCCAAATTTACGTCACAATGACTTTCATTTGTGTCGATTTCAAGCAACGCAATTCCTAACCACATGCTCTTCATTTTTTGAACAGAGAAATACTATTTCTCCAAGTATCAAATTTGTCATCGATTTTGTCAGACAAAATTTGTTGAAGGTTCAACATCGCGATTTTGAGCCCAGTTTTGTACACTCGAGTAGGAGCTATTTATTTTATGGCGAAGAAGCTCATATTCGCATCAATCTTTTTTTAAGCGTTTAAAAAAGCTTAGCTTAAAAAACGAGATTTGAGACATGTGTTGCACATTCATTCCTTGTTCCACGCAAACATCTAGTAAAAAGCAAAGAGCCTTTAGTCCGCTGATACAAATAGACAGTGCGAATTCAAATTGTTGCTAATACGTCCCATTTAGTGTCTCTGCAATTCCTTGTCACACATGGCTGAGTGTCATGTCACCCGTTTGCTGAACTTGTGTGCAATACCATATAAAATAATATATTGCATTTATGCTCTCCACCATTACGCACATCGTACGCTTGCTGCAGCATAGCTTGTAGAGAGATTCGATGATGCAGGTGTGAATACTACATGTACGTCTACTCCACTGATTTTGCAACGATTTTTTTTCCTTGTCGTAACTCGCTTTTGATTGAAATGCGCATGTTGGTGACACGTACGTCGTACATCATTGACTACTGAAAGAAGAAATGCGCCAGTGTTGCAGAAAATGACCAAAGCAGCTCCCATGAACTCGAATGCACCAAACAATTTTGTCTCGCTTGTTATTATTTCATTGCACACTCTGCATTTCATCCCATTATTCAATATAGTCCTCTCTCTCTCTTTGCTCTGTTGTAATTGCTGCATTTAGGCGAGTGAGTTCTCAAATGCGGTTAAAAGGATTGCAAACATTTTCTCTCTCTCTCTCTCTCTTTGAATGAGAATCCTAGGAGTAATTTTTTTTCTTCAAATTATTCAATTCCACCAAAACGAAACCAATAAGTACGAGTACTTCGTACGTACACTGTGCTGCACAGTGTGTAATGAGGGTGTGCAACCAACCTGAAAAAAAACACCAAAATAATATGGGCCAATATACACACACGCATTTCCTAAACGTTCAATTATTTATCAGAAACAGTGATGATGGTGGAAATCCAACTTGTAAATACAGACTATCACTTTTTTTTATTAAAAAGGTAACGAAAAAAAATGAATGATCTAATTTTTCATCAATATGACTCTCCTCCTTCCAAGAAAAAAAAATTAGTATGTAGTCATCCCAATGGAATGACCTCTTGAAAATTCAGCTTTTTGGAGTGTTGGGAAAAAGAGTTGGTGGGAAAATTGGCAAACATGACCACAACACCACTGACCGTTGACTCTGACCGTATTAGGACCTCTCCAATATTTTTTTTCGGGCTGTAACGAGAGGTTGTCATAATCGTAATGCGTGCCCATTTGTGTACCCACGCACGCACCTCGTAACTCAAACATGACAAAAAAGAGTAATGTCAGCTCAGAGTCTAGTGAAAAGGACGGAGGATGACGCAAAAGATATTTTGGTTGAAAATGTATCATTTTTTAAAGCCTCACACAAAGGCAGTCAATCAGGCATCGTCTTATTACATCATGAACTACTCCACCATTTTTTTTGGTCATGTGTCGTCATCATCGGCAAAAGAATCAGAGCTCATTCACACAAGGCACGACTTCATCATAATTCTAATGAATGAATCACACACTAATCAGCAAATCTACTTGTTTAAAAAAAAGGTAAATAACACGCCAGCTTTTGCTCGCTGTTGGTCATCATGGTTGTCGTCTAGTTCCATTTTGTCAACACTTACAAATTTTCACCATTAGGCGTAGTAAATAGTAAACATTTATGCGCTTCACTGACGAACAAAGATCTCTGCACATGGTAATATCTCATGCATAATAATCCTCAAGTCGGCGACCCCTCTCAACGCGTCAATGAATAAGGTGTGGTGGCGATGATGTCTTAAAATTTCGTAAAATTTCCTTCAATAAGTCACACTCATTTTTGACCCTAGTTTAAACACTTGCTTTACATCATCTCCTTTATTTCCATTGTTTGCTCCGCCTTTTAAAAATTTGCTGCTGACCACCACATTGCGAGAGAGTCAGTCTCGTTTTTATTTCTTCTCAAAATTAAACCTCTTATGTTTTTTCAAATACGTAGGCATCCTCAAACAAAAAGCTTTGCTTTTATTTTGGTTTAAAAAACGCTACTTGAGCAACACATGGAGTGTGAGTGGACACGGTTTTAATAGTTTGAAACGTATTTTACCGTGATTCCGTCGTTGTTCGCTTTAAGAAAAATATTTGAAGCGACAGTGTGCGCTTTTTATGCATAAAATAAGCATTTCATCTTTCTGCTTAAAATCTTGAATCAAGTCACGACTTGTATTCCTCTTCTCTGCCGTCATGAATTTACTTTATCCAACCTGCAGCTCTTTGTTGTGTGCGACTGCACTCCGCGGATGAACACAGAGTTATGATACGGGCCCATGATAAATGAGTGCATGTGACACCAAAAATTCTTCTGCACACAAAAAAACAGCGTCGTCTCCGCCGTTGCAGGGACCAATCTGTCATAATAATTCATGCCAAACTGTGTTCTGCCTTGTAGACATTCTCTCCCCAATCCTCTTGCTCAATTTCTCAAAATAACCAGTGTCGGCGGCAAAGAGAAACTTGTACGTTTCACACTTGCTGTAATTAAGGAGTACAACGCGTGTTGTAGATTTTGTGCTAAGCATTCCTTTGTTTCTTGTGGTTTCCCTTCTGTCTCTCCCTGCAACATGTAGCGGAAATTCGCCAAAAATAATCCTCAAACAATCCCTAGAAAAATTCAACACCTCTCGTTTTCTGTCGCATTGTTGGTTGTGTGCCACCGTGACAAATTTTTGTTGATCAGTCCCTACCAGGGCCCCTCGACGAGACCCGAACTCTGAGTCGCTGAAGGCGCTCAGGTTTTCCACTCCATTTCCTCCTTTTGTATTTACACAATTTTTTGTCATCTCCCAAAACTGTCATGTGGAATAGGCACCGAGGCAGGTTATTATTAGTAGTTGCACTTTCATTACAAAATCGTCAAACGAAGAAGAAAGGAGTGAGACCAAGTTGCATCATCACTCGATGTCAACGTGAGTAACAGAGCGAGAGAAGGTTATCAATCAGAGAGAGAGAACAAAAGCAGAAAAAGAGTGTGATGTACGTCGTCGTGATGATGCGTGATATCCACCGCAAACGACGCAACAAAATGGCAGGAGTGCGTGCGTTGTGGTCATGTAATGGTCATTAATTGGTGCCGTATTCATCCTCCTCCTCATCATCACCATCAACGTTCATTGATCATATTTTACTTTCCATAATCATCACCATGATCATAATAATAAAATACATTTTTCCACACCACAACTGCATATTTTGATACGTATTTCAGACGAAGGTCTTTCAGAAAATAAACATAGTAATCGACTTTTTTTATGATGATGATCCCATTACGTTGAGAGTAAAACAAGGAGCTGAAAGCCAATTCATTTCATGTGCAATATGAATTGCTTTTATGACTATGTGAGCGTTACTCTAATCGTAGAAATTCCTGACAAAAATGTGCATCCACAAAGTAGACCAACTTTTCTCCTCTCGCAAAGCACCGACTTCCATCTCAAATGAATGTTATGACTCTCTCAATCTCTTGGAAAGCCAAAAAACTACTCTAGAAACTTTGCAGCAACATTTTTATTTATTTATATTAAAATCATAACGTCAATGATATAGAGTAAAACAGAGATATGAGATGTGAATATATTAAGTCATTAGCCTTTGTTCAGTTTGATCACTCAACAACCACCACTACAAACCACTACCGTTTTTATAAAAAAAAATTGGCTGATGAAGAAAAAAAAACTTTCTTTTTTCATATTTATCTCTTCACAAAAAGAGTGTGTAGAAGCAGGAAAGTTTTTGTGTATATTGTTGTTACACATTTCGTAGTTGATTTGAAATTACACGGTGTAGTCATATCCACGGTTATAAAATCCATGTAATAAGTACTCTCTTCGACAACTCTGAGAGGAACTCTCTTCTCTTGAAACTCGATTTCAGCCGATAATAATACTCTTATATACGCAATAATGATTGCCATACAAACTCCACACAATGAGATGAGCTAATTAGTAAAATATTCTAAAATGTAGAGAGCTCTCCACAAATTTTTGTAGGGAAGACCAAATTTTTTCTCTATTTTTTCTTCCTTCACACGTAATAGGTCAATACTTTTTGCTTTGTTTCTGGTGCTCAAAAGAATCACACAATGGTAGTAGATGCACAAATGAAAGTCTTTTTTTTTGTCTTCAAATGAACAGAGATGAATGACCAATAAATTCTGCGAAGCACTTTCAGAGATTATTAGATTTTTGGCTGTTGTTCTCCTCCTCCTCCCTCCTCCTGAGAACATTAAAATAATGTGACATGATAAGAATAAAAATATTCAGGAGGCAGATAACTTTAGAGTATTCATAAAGGGATTCGTTGTGTCAGCAGTTGAAAATAAAGTGTCTTGTTTGACGAGGTTACGTAATCACAAATGTATTACAATCGTAGACAAAAACAGTCGGTATTGTTGATGCAACACCTTGTAAAATCGCCACTAATCAGAGACAAAAAAATGGAGATAATCTCCGAGAGAAGAGGATCTTGTCTAGTAACCTCTTCTTTGAGAACGTGGCTGTAAAATGAAACAGTGACGAAGAAAGGGGTTGTGTCCTTGGTCCTCTAAAGAAACATTTTCTACTTTAACTGCTCGCACTTCGACAAAAAGAATTTTTATGGTGTGCCTAGTTGATGTGCGTGAAAGATAATTAAATGCATACGCATAACAGTGTTTACAGTCTTTGTCTGTGTCAATATCGTGAGATTATAATGCTTTTCTTATTACTCTTCCACCGAGTCACGGGTGTGCGTCGTAATCATTTCATCTTTTGATTCGCCAAATATGTGCAAAAACAGGCTTGATTACCAATACTTTTGATTAGTTGATTAGCAAATTAGAGAGAGAGAGAGAGACCGCGACTCTTGAGCGGTGTAATGATAGTATCTCTCGAAAAGTAAAAGTAGCAACTTCAAAAGTTTCAAAGAAAGGTACACAGTCTTCGAGAACAAAAGGATGGTCTGTCGCGGTGTGGCTGAAAGGAAAAAGGTTACAACTTTGGCAAAGTGTGTCGTCGTGTTGTGTTCAGGCAACTTGAGCTCAAAGAGGAGAAATGGGAAATGGTCATGAATTCACGATGACGACACAAACGCCGAGGGAGATGAGTGATGAAAACGAAAAACACACAATGTCTTCTGAACACTCTGGAGGTGAAGTTGCAAGTCTTTTGTTTAGCAATCAAATCCCTTGTCACTCGGTGATTAGTCGTAATCGTCATCATCATCGGAGAATTTGCATTCAAATCTCAGAGAGGAGTTATTATTAGCCCGTGCATTTTTTCTGCCAACTGGTGTCATACACTTCTCGTGATTTGCAAAACCTTATTTGCATTTTTAGCATCTTTTGTGTGTCATGAAGACAAAATGAAGTGATGACATTCGTTCCGTATCATTTACTCGTAATTCCCATCCTCATTTGACACACTCAACGCGAATCAGCGAGGGAAGAATGTTCGTCTCCAAAATTGTGTTTAGCATTTAAGCAGAGTTTGATTGACGATTGCATAACAAGCGAGATGCGCAACACGTATCAATCCTTATTTTATTTAGTTACCCACAAAAAAAAATGTCGACAGGTTGTTCACTTTGATGAAGACGAAGCTCACTTTGACATTTTCAAAACATTTTCCTCCGATCATTCAAAGGTTTAAGTTGTAGTAAAATTGCAAGGCTGCTTTGTACAATTTTTTTTTAAAAAATCGGCATTTTAACGCTCACAACGAACTTTTGGCCACACGCACGCACTCCATCCGACAGAAGAAAGGGAGAGTGGATCACATACATTGCAAACAAAAATTTGATTGCAAACATGTCACCATTCATTTCGCCGAGCTTACCATTAAAGCACCTAATCAATACCAAGAGAGAGATTGATCCGTATTTATTACGCTTTCGGAGTGCGTGGCCTTCGCCAAATTAACGGGATTGTTGGCTCTCCTAAAATTTTTGCACGGAAACTCCATTACTTCGTCGATAAAATGATGCGCCAAAAAACGTAGGGAGAAGACCCTGTAATAATGAATTTGCACACAAACCATTTGAAAAGGTTACCTGTCCCGAATGAAAGTTACTTATTTTTTTTTCTGAAAGCCTGATTAAACGTGGGCAAACAGGAGTACTTTTGTATAAATAGAATGGTGTAATTAGCTTTGCACGTAATATTTAAATTGGCATTTGTACGAGTTTGATTGAGAGTGGCACTCCAAAAATACTCCCAGTTTTTAGGTCACAATCGACAGTTTTAATTGCAAAATTACTCTCCACTCACGTCAAGGACATTTTGAATCACTTCTCCATTATTATCCTCATCAGACAGACGGACAAACTGGTCAAACAATTTTCGTTTATTTATTATGAGTCTTCATTGGAGTAATTACAGAAATTCTTCAGCTACACATGAGCAACCCGATAGTAATCGCATCACTGCCTTCAATGAGTGAATTGAGGAGATTATATTTGCAACAAAGAGTCAAACTTTGAGCACCTCACCGCATTTACTACTGTAAATATCCCTTATCGCGATGTACTCCGAGTTTGGAGTGGAGTTGCGAAATCTTCAAGCGCGAATTCACATCAGCAAACAACACTTTCAGGATGAAAAGATACAAATCTTCAAAGATTATCACTTCATCAGGCTCAACAATGAAGTGAAGACGAGAAGATTTTTCTTGTGTGAAGGAATAGGAAGAGGGCTTTCATCCATTTTGTGTTCTCCTCGCCTTCCACGATCATTGAGTTTTTTTTCACATGCATCGCAAACAAATTGAGAAATATTTATGATGATGCGTTTCTAAATGTTCACTTCGGACTCACAACAATGCGCACTGCTCTCAGCTTTTTTAAGTGTAATTATCGGCATGCACATTGAAAAGAAAAGCGGACCATTTTGAGCAAAGGAAAAGTGATTAGTGCTCAAGAAGGGTGTACTAAAAGTTGTTCGAGAGGGATTAATAGAAGAAGGAGTTGTAAACGGGTGCTTAGCCAAACAAAGGATTTGCAATACACACTCTTTTCAAAAGAGTATTGTATTATGCACACGTACACATCAATCGGTTCATAATCTGTGGTGCCGAAGCTCGAAAGGATGTTTTATTATTGAGGATTATTGATCAGGGGATTTTCAAAAAAAAATCTAAGTGGACTTTATTCGCGACTACCGTCCGTTCAGCGATGCGTATAAAACGGGGAATTCATCATCAAATCATTAGCAAGTGAAAATAGTCATAATAATATGCGCTTATTTGTAGCACAAAATTTTGAGATATGTGACACGACAAGGAAATTATCTGTGCCATTATAGTTGAAGACGGCGATAAAAAAAATTTATCATCTCGCAGCAAAACATACTTGAGCATTAAAGTAGTTCTTTTTTTGCAAATGGCAATTATTGCCTCGAGAAGCCCACATGATGTAGAGACGATGTTGTGATAGTTTCCGTCAAGTCACACGGAATGTATCAGCGTGGGGGAAAAAATTGGCAAAATTGTCGGTAGCCATAACACTCGTCCAACCCATCGCGAGGAATGCGAGAATAACTTTTTAATTTGATTTTTTTTTTGGTTCGAGACACTTTCAACGATGTTGAGGTGTGTGGGACTGCATTGAGTGACATGATCCTTGACATTTTTTGTCGTGACAACTGTCCCTTTAAGGTTCAAGGATGATTACCAATTGCGACAACACACGCGCAGCCCACGGAAATATTTTTTGAGAAAGCCGTACAGAAAATAGTTTGTCACTTTTCAAAACTATGCGTCTCCAAGCAAATAGTGGGGAGTGACGTAAGAAATAATTTTCTGAGACTTTGACGTTCGTACCCCACTTACCAAAAATGTCACATCGTTATATTGTTCTAAACATTTATTTGTTTTACAGCTCCTCAAGCATTAATTTTCTTGTAAATTGTTCAAAAAAACGCGTTCCTCCACGTTTTGTGGGCGGACGGCGCGTGAAAATGTTGAAATTCAATAGTTCTCTCATATCGACCCGTTCTCTGATTAATTATGATTTACTCCGCTTTAAAACAATTATCCACTCCACTCCTCCACACTTGAGTGAGTCAATGCGAACTTTGCCAAGGGATTTCCCTCATTTGTGTCCCTGTAAACATTTTAATTTCCTCCCATTTTACAGCAGTACCATTATTGAATTGAGTCATCAAATAGTGTGCCAAACTCAAAAACGTAGATATAGGGATTGACTGCAGTTCCTCCATTTGATACACCCTCTCTCCCTCCTTCACCCTGTGCATTTATCTTGTATTGTTGTTAATGTAAAAGAACACGATGGAAATTACAGCGGTTTTTATCAAGTGTTCACATGATGTTCACAGCAAAAACAAGAGCGAGCGAACAATTTTTTCTTACAGCGTATTATTACTTAATTGCCGTCAATGTGCATATCGACAGATGCTGTTTGCGTGGGACTTGAATGGATATTGTAATGTCATTTGAAATCATCATCTTGATGACAGAAACTATAAAAAACGATGGGATATATGTAGCGGTGTGAAAATATTGAGTGCTAAATTGTCGAGCATTAATTGTAAGTGCATAAGTCGTATCTCGATGACGAGAGTGCAAGTGCAAGGTGAGATTACACCTGTTTCAATAACAACAAGAGAAATGGGTTACACTTGAAAACACTTTAGATTCTCATCGTCAAGAGTCATTTACGAGGTGACATATTGCAAAGGTGTGACTTCAGTGAAGAGGGTGACCTGTTGACCTATCTCCCAACAAAAGGTGACACGACATTCTCTCATCACAGACGCAACTCTGAAAAATTTGCCTTCCCATTCCAATTTGTAAAAAATGTCTCACCCCATCGCAAAAAAGGATTGCGTCGTCATCGTCTCGTTGAACGTTGAAAGTGTCGACTTTTTCGGGTCGGCTAGAAAAGTCTTGAGTTTGAGATGGAACTCCTTGAAAAAATATGCAAAGCGGTGGTTTCTTTGTGTAAAGGAGTAATATAATGTGTGTAAATCATTTTTATGTGTCTCATTGTTGAATCCTCTTCAAAAAGGGAAAAAATTACAAAAGTATTTCAACCATTATGAAGAGACATTTATTCTATTTTCCGTTTCGCACAAAGGCTCATTCCGCCGTTTTGAATAAGGCTCATCTCAATACCGCTTTTGAAGTCTCTTCATCTCCTTTTCATCCCTTCTCACTAAAATTGTACTAATGGAATAATAGTAGCAACTCCAATTAGCTTCTTGAAGAAGATGGAATGATACGTGAAAATTCAGTCGCTTATTGAGGGCTCTCACAGATTATGAATAAAAACGCAAAAGAATCCTATCTGTCATTTAAATAATTTTTTGGGACAGGAAGTCATTTCCGCTTGGAGCCATAATACACAGACAAAAGCTTATTTTTACAATGTAGAGGAAGCTTGTGACTTTTGTGACTGCTGTTCAAAACGTAGACAGAGTTGGTGCACCTGAAAAGAAATCTTTGTGCTGGTCATCATTCCTTTTCAATTCTCCAGAATAGAGTCTGAAGGAGATGCTCGTTTGCTTTTGAAAAGGTAAAAAAAAATAGCTGCAACCTTCCTTCACCTTGGTTGCACACTAACAAGAAGAAACCACGTCACGAATTTGGACTCCTCCACATGTGCCACTTCGAACTTGCTCCTTGAAGATGAAGCTCCTTGTTCTAGGAGCTAATAATATGGTAATTTCGAAAGTGACTCATGCACACACACAGAAAGACCAGGTAAAAAAGGGATTTACATTAATATTGAGTTTTCTCATAAAGAATTCTCTGTCTGTGTGTGTGTGTGTGTGTACATTACGATAGCAACTATCTCTAGGACTACTCCGATTTTTTTTGGACTCTCTGAACACACTCTGCAAGAGAGAAGGACAGAAAAGGTTACAAGTAACAAGCCCGCAGGATGAAGAGGAAGAAAAAAAATGTTACGAGCCATAAACAGTCCAGAATAGATCACGTCTTTAGACGAAAAACCTTATTATTATTACTTCTCTTGCCTCTCTTTTTATCCAGAGTCTCTACACAACTCTTACTTTCGTCTTGGCTTTTTTTGGGAGTGGTGAAGAGCCCGTGTGTTCCGATATGTGGAGGTCTCCTTTTTCCTAGCTATTTATACAATTATCTCCGTCTCTTGACAGGATGATGATGAGAGACACACACGAAAATGTTCAGAGAAACCTCTCTTTCCATTGCATTTAGTTCGTATTTTTCTGTGCTTTACCAGGGAATATAAAGCTGTAGGCGACTTTTTTATAACCTTTCCATTTAATACGATATTCCATAATATTCTATTCACAGAGAGGACACCGTATTTAAATACCTACGCGAATTCTCCCTCTCGCCCCCTTTTTAATTTCGTTGAACATTTCGAAAAATGAAGCTTCTTCACTCTCGTTGAAAACCTGAATGATCTCACCGGCTCAAAGAAAAAATGGTGCGCATCATCCTCCTCTTCAATCGCATAATCAATTTTGTGACCATTGGAATGATAACTTTGTTTTGCAAATAATCCAAAGTCGTGACTCCAACTCCAAATGATGATGACTCGAGATTTTTATACTCGAAGGAAACTTTGTAGTTGCAAAATAGCCCGGTTATCAAGCTGTGATTTTCTAATCAAAGGTGACTCTCCTCGTTGTCCTCACTCTTGAGAATGTGTGGGAACTCTGTTTTTTTTTCAATATTTTTTTTCCCAACTCGCATCGAATAGCAAAAGTTCAAGAAAATTACTGTATTCTCCAATCACGCGAATTATTATGGTATGCCTATGCCCACTCGTTGTAATTGTTGTTTGTCACAAAGTTTTGAGAGACTTGTAGCCTCAACTCGTTAATGAGGTGTACACAGATAAATATTTTCAAGGATATGAGATGAGCGAGGCATTATGATTATTACATGTTCTTCTTTTTTTTATACTTTTGCTATTAAGGTGAATCTTCTCTCGTGCCGCCGTCATTGAGCTTTTTGTTGAGAGGCACACACACACTGAGAGACGTGAGAAAATATCAAGAGGAGCATAAACACGCAGGAATCCAACTCTCCGTTTCTCCTGCCATCGTCACGGTACATTGCACACTCTCAAAAAACGCTTTATTGAGGCATTAAAAATACTTTTTTTTAAAGAGAGCCGCTGCTGCTTTAATCAGTGTGTACTTTTTATGTAGTGATGTGTGCAATACACTGGTATAAGTTGCTGTCGATATTAGTATTATGCCGAAATGAATATAGTCTTGGAGTGTGAACTTGAAAATTGTTAATCGTCCTCTCTCTCTAGAGTATCCTCACGAAACGAATTGGATAGCTGAAAGAGAGAAGGCTCTGTTGGAGAGAAAATAATTTCTTCATCTTAACCAGAGGCTGAATAAATTAAGAACACAGGGGATAGTTGTTGACCCTCAAGACGGAGGAATTTTTAGTCGCACATTTTCGCCAATGAGCATAAGCACACAAGACTTTTGAGTCTATTGTTTTTGTGGAAAATGATTTATTCTACATTTTTTTTTTGACGAGGGATGCCGGAGGGACTCTTAGAATAGAAAATTGAATACAGTCATTCCTGGAAGGCTGGGAGCTTTGTTTTGTATAGTTGTTTTTGTGAGTGTCAACAGGAATGGATTGAAATGCGAGTTTGAAGAGCATAAAGTTCGTCTTAAGACGCGACAAAAAGATAAATACAAGAGGGAGAAGTGACCTGTAGCACCTGCATCAAGAGTTTCGTCAGAGTCATGCCCCCATCACGTTGCCTCGGTGATTGCAAGTGACTTTGAAACGATTACAATGATTAGTTGCACAGACAGACAATTCAGCTTGTTATGAGTTCAGCGAGAGATTCATTGGGAGAGTGTCTAGTTGTCTAGTTGAGTGGAAAGGACAAGTCGTTCGTGACGTGAGCATTAGAAGTCAGAGAGCTCTTGTGGAGGACCTGTGAAAATGAAAAGTGCACACAGCAGACCACGACGAGAGGAGGTGTGGGCTATTTGCTGGACGGCCTTACTCACACATTGCGTCATAAAAAAATTTGTCGACAGTAACAACAATAATGTGCCTATAATATACATATACCTATCCGCATATATGCACTTGAGCTGACCAAAAGAGTTTCGTTTTTATGCGACTCTTACTTCGCCTTTATTGACATTTTGGAAAATAATGAGAAAAATAGATAATCCGTGGAAAGACTACGCAATACTTGATCACGTCCTCTTTTCTTTACGGCCCCGTAATTATTATTATTAAACCTCGGGACTCCCTTTTTCGTCGTGTTGGTGGAGAGGGAGTGCACGGATTATAATGGGACGCGGAGTAGTGCCACTGTTGCAGTTTGATTACACGCTATAATTTGCAGAAGTCTTTTTCACTTCTCATTTTCTACAATAATATATTCCCTCTGTGAAACTGTCTAAACATACATATATTTTTTAAAAAAAAACGACACTCATTACCCCTATCTCACTTGTTTCCTACACAATGCGTTGTGACTCATCCAAATTTAATCGAGACATAATATCTCTCTCAGCGCACATGGACGTGACCAAACACACACACGACGTGGAGTCTATGACAGTCTTTATCTGGGCACGTCACCTTGACATGGTTTTGAAAACGAGCGTTTTCTGCTCAATTATTGTGCGCTTCTAAAGAAAATTAATGTCCTCTCCCCACCAGCTAAGGAGCAACAACGGCTTGTTTAAATACTCTCTCTTGAGATTGAGATGGCAAAAGTCTTAAATAAGCTCGTGATTGCATTCATGAAGATAAATATTACGGAGAGAGTTATGGATGGGCGAAGGAATCCTGACGAGGTACTCTGAGTGTCACATGCTATTTTTCTCATTTGATCTGCATTCCAGCAAGATTAAGAGCAATCACAACTTGAGACGACGCAGAGAAACTCGTCTCACAATCAGCCGAGGTGACTGCGTTCTGAGTGTGTGAGAGACTGAAAATGACGAGCCACAAGAGAGTCCACTTGAGCATCGTTTTGGTCATCGTGTGATTAGCATTAATCTCCTCCTCATTGTCCTGTTTCCCACATGATGATTGCCACACGACATCAAAACCCAAAGATTTAGACATTATGCTCATCATCAGAGGAGGAGTGCAGGTTGATTTTTGTTGCAAGCTTTGTCCATTTCGCAACATTTCGTAGTTACGGTGGTGTGATGGCTTACTCGTTAGTCGTCGTCACATTCCAAGTCTCAACATTGCTCCTTTCTGCTACTCTGTTTAAAATTTGCACGTCCTCAACTATGTGGATGAGTAGCATGCGAAAAAAAGGAAGAAAAAAACGTTTTGTTATATTTTGCATGGAGAGAAGGTTATAGGAATCATAAAAACTATTTTTTTTTTAGAGTCGCTTTAAACTCGTTCTGTGGCTTAGCCTGCAACACAGAAAATTGCCAAAAAGTTCTCTGACGTCTTTCCTCTGATATGATTGATGCTGATGCAGATAAAAGAAAAACCTCGCGTAAACCCTGTGTGATGGAGCGAAAAAAATGTAAATAGGTAAACCTGATTTCCCATCGTGATTCTCCTCCGGTAGAAAACAAACTGCAAGCAAGATATACTAGAATCAAATTGTGTAGTCATCATCAAAACCTCTCTTTTATTATTACTATTATGACTGATGATTGAAGGGGAACAAGAAGAGTTTAATTCACTGCATTCCATTTCAGTTTCGTTAAAAAGCCCAACTTGCACTCTTCTTCCACTGCATATCCTCAGAAAATGGCGAGTTTCCTTTTATGCAAACTTCCACAAAGCTTGAAAAAAAAATGCACAGCTCCCTATTGTGACGAGGATCCATGATGATGAGCAATTTGTGTTGCGAGGATGACATCATGTATTGTGTGCGCCAGGTGGGAAAAAATGGGTATTCTACGCCTTTAAAAAATTGTCTAAAGACACTAATTGTAAATGGAGTGGAAGCTCTTGAGTTTTCATTGTGTTCTCCACTACTCAAATTGGAAATTCCAAGTCACCTTTCCATTCTAACGAATGAGAGAACTCGTAAAAAAATTAATGCAATGTTGAGAGACAAGTTGCTTGTTAAGAACAAAACGTAAAAATACACCTTTTGCGACGAATACAATTTTTATGAGCAGAAAGTGCTGAGCTTGACAAGAACGTGAACCCGTATTTTTTTTTACTTTTATGCACTTTTCAAAACAGATGTGCAAAATTTTTTTGATGATCGGGCATCTCAGAAATGCCGAAGTATTGATCTGCGTCTTGGCTCGTTGTCGACGACAAATCATCGGTTTTTGTGTTCGCTGCGTTTGCGATCAACTTTTGAAGTAGAACGTTGTTATACTGGTGTATAATCATTGAATGATGAGGTGAGATGAAAAGATGTTTTTCCAGTTCTCCATCTGACTCTCGCTCTATTTTCCATAAAAATTCTCGCACATACTCATCTTTTTTTACCAGAGTGCATTCCCTCTGCACATTTTTGCATCGGTTGTTTTGGCACATTCTCTCCGTTCCTTCTCTGGCTTGAGTAGCTCATTTTTCTTCCCCTTCTCAGTTTGTTATATCCTCCAGCTATTTTTCACAAGTAAGTTTTCACAACTGAGTAAGAAAACTACGAGGAAACTGCAACACGCTCTAAGCCATTTTTTTTCTTAGGATATGCAAGGCACAACCCCTTCTCTTTACGAGTTTTTGTCCCTCTTTAAAAAAAAGACAAAACTCCCAGAATCTTTTGCACAGCTCCGGGCGATCCACAAAATCGCAAGACGAGCTTTAAAACACACACCTGCTCCACTCAAAACAATTTTGAAAGCAAACACTCTAATTAAGTAGGTTTACCAGTGCAATGACGCCACTTTCGTGACATTCAAAAATGTCAAGGGGAAATCCGTAAGACATCCAAAAAAAATGTTGTGCGTTACAAATCCTCTCGCAATTGTCATACAGATTATCTTCCTGCCGATTGGGTGACTGTAGGAGGATTTGCAAGTCAATTTCATAACGTCGTTGGATTACAAAAACCACCTCACTCCACCTCATCTTTGTTGCCGAAAAATTTTTGCACTTGCGTGCAAAATCCGTGACATGTCTAACAAGAAGCTCGCACTTGTCCTGAGCTCGTCATCTTCATTCTTCGCGTCATTCTCCTCCTTATTTTTTTTATGCTCAATCTTTACTCATCCATCGAATGATGAAAAACACTAAGCGAAACTCTTAGGGGAATGTTGCATGTTTACAAATAGACTGAAAATTAAAACGATGTGCATCATCATCATGACTTTTGGTGAGTACAATACGGCAAAAGAGGTTTGGCGCATCATCAGTTCTAAAAAGCGAGAGGTTAAGCTGGGAAGAGATTACACGAAAAAAAAGTTGAAGTAAACGGAGTGAGTGGGATGTCGCTTTTCCTCAACTCCCACTCACCACGCGAGTATCGTTGTCTTCTCTGTCTTCATTTTAGACAGCGACTCGCCTTTTTCGGCTTCGCCCGCACAATCAAGTAGAAAGGGAGTGCAATTTCCAAAGTCAAGTTCATGACTTTGTCGTCGTCATCATTGTCATCATTCTTGGCGTTTTGAGTGAGTCAACCGAGTTTCGATGACCGTGGGTCGAAACAGCGTGCAAAAAAATTCAAGCACACGGGTAGAAATTGCACAAAGTTTTCTATTCAAGCAAGCACTGCGATTTTTACACAACTCACAAATTTTTAGCACTACAATTCATCAAAGGAATGTTTTCCAATAGCATCCATGTCTTCAAGGGGCAAGCCTCTTCAACCCTTTCCTGAATGAAAGAGGGAGTAAATAGAAGAAGAAAAACAGTTTTCTCAGGTCAAAGTACTGAGCAGCAAGTAACCCGCAGAGTTATTTTGAGAATAAAAGAGGAAAAAAGGTTTCATTACATAATAAGGCAGGTATTGAGAACTTTTTAGAAAAAGAACGCGCCAGTCATCATTGTAATTGTGCGAACACCACTTATCAGAACGGAGTACAAGAGAAAACGTGACAAAACAGGGGGCTCATGAAAAGGGACGAAGAGGCCTCTAATTACGAGCCTTTTTCTAGAGCACACAGGCATCCATTCATTCCCCTCTTGAATTGAAGTGAGCAACAATAATGTTCGTCATAATGCTCCTGAATTCGCGTCGTTTATGGAGACCAGGAAGGAAAACAATCTCGATACCATTTCCAAAAAAACACTTTCAAACCAATCACTTCGTCATTGACTTGATTTCTTTCCTCCTGTGGTGTTTGCCTTGGTTTGGTTGGACATATTCTTGTACCGAGAGAGAAAAAAACTGTTGTCAAAATTGTGCTACTCAAAATTACAAGAGAGACTCCTTTTTTCTTTAGGAACTGTACTTTACCTTTTAATTCTCCACGGGATGTGGAGAGAGAATGAAATCATCATTGTTGTCCTCCCCATTCCTGTTTTGCATAACATCATTTTTCTCTTTCGCTATGGTTTTTCTTCCCTCACCAAAAGAAAAACTGCGCAAGAGAAAGACTGCGCAAATTTACTTTTAAGGGTAAGCTACTTCTCAATGTGTGTGTAACTGAGGATTTTTTAAAATGCGTAAATCATGGTTACGATAAGCAAAGATAGAACGACAACAGGGAGAGAGTTTTATGGAAACAGAGGAAGCGCAAGAAGGATCTCTCCCACTTAGGCCTTCTATCTCATTCATCCCATTAATTCAAGATTCTTTCTAGTATTGTTTTTTGCTTCAAAAATAGTCAGAAAGCTTCTTCACTTTGGGGAACTAGAAATACACACAAGTTGGAGAGAGAAGTAGGCAGATATAGGAAAAAAAATAAGGTTTTCCTGTCATGAATCACTCAACTCTCTAGAGCGCTAAGCGAGTGTCAGTTTAAGTGGATTTTAATAAGAGACACTCATGTTCTTTTTTTTACTGAGTAAAACACTTTTTGCAAAGAGAAGATAGAATATTGTGCTCTTGTACATGGGTTTGTATACTGTAAGAGAGATTGAAACTTGTCAAAGAACGGTACAGAGTCACTTTTGGAGAGTAGGATGATATGACGAAGAATGTGAAAAAGATTTGGAGGAAGAATAATGGACGACGATATGGACGCCTTTGATGAAGCGTGACGTAGCGGTTCACAGAGACATGGGCTCTCGTGACAAATTTCTTCTCAAATGAATCGCAATCACACAAGGTTCAATTTCATGGTCATCCATCCATCAACTCTTCACAACAAACACTGCTTTAATTGAGTTAGGAGACAGGGACATGGTGTGTGACCCTTTCACTTTTACACACGAAAAAAATTTCCGGTTGATTTCCTTAAAAGAATGGAGCCAACACGAGTGCCGAGTTGGAGAGGTCCACCATCTTCCTGAGGGAATTTCTCCTCCTGGTGGGTAGTGGTGGTGGCTACCACTAAAAATTATTGGAGATCTCAAAACTCCAATTGTCACATTCGAAGTCATCCTTTGATTCCGTTTCTCGACATTTCCAAGAATATCGTTTGATATTCAGCAAGGAACGCTGATATCACCGATATGATGAAAGTTTGGCACCATGAGTCTTGCAATTTTATCACACTCCCTCAATTGGTCACCATGATTTCAAGAATGAAGCCTGCAAAATCTTCTATTTTTTTTCCTTCAACATTTTTTGTTGTGACAAATTGACAAGGGAATTACGCCACTTAATGCAATTAGCTTTTTCATTCCTTCTTTCACGCGTGTACACACGCCGAACAAGGAAAAGTGGGAGATGCACGTTCTTAAAATGACTACAACAATGAAATATTGAGTGAACCAGTCCGCATTTCTTAAGCACAACTTTATCTTAGAGAAACGTTGCAATATCAAAATATCTCGTAAACGACAAGTTAAAAACTCAACCATAATTTAGGTTAGCGCACAGCAGTGGTTGATGGTGGCGGAACGCAGAAAAGAATATATATTTTTTGCAAAAAAAAGTACTCGTCATTTTCCTGCGCGGTTTTTCGTTGCACACTTTTATCATCTCAGCATCATGTCATTGTTAATTTCAAACGAGAGTACTCATTGTGACCTGCGCCACACATTTTTTCTCACAATACTCTCCACAGAAGAGCAGATGCGTGCCTCAAAAGAAGCCTTTTTTTACTGAAACAATCAAAACTGTTTCACCACTCTTTTCTCTTGTCTTCTCAACGAGAGTAAGAAAAGGACGTTGCTGATTTGCTAATTGAAGTGAACACGATAGACGTCACCCGGAAAAGATGCTTTTCTCAAGGAATACGGATAAGACTTGAAATCTCGATACTTAAAAAATTGCACTAACCGTTCGCGATTTTTCGCAGAGAAAACAAGAGTCTTGTTAGACTTTTGCTTTCATGAGTAAATACAGGAAATTCCTGTGTGCAGATAACGAGGGACAACGGAGAGAGTTTTTATCGTCATCTGCCAATAAAAAAGTGTGCGTTTTCAGCTTCTTCCTCAACAAATCACGTAAGGAACGCATAAACATTGAGCTGTTGTGGAATGCGTATTTATCCGTGCATGAGTGAACGGTACATGACAAAATTGACATTGTCACGACAGAGTGTATTTGCAAACAAAACAGAGGGAACAGGAGGATGATTAAAGGGAAAAAACAAATTTACCGTTTTCCGCTAACCAATTAATACAAATTGGTGAACGAGAGAGATAATCGTCCAGAGGAGATCGTGTGTGGGTGGGTTTCTAGCAAATCATGGTTGTCGTGGGGTGGACGATGTGTCAATACTCATCATCACAATCAATAGCGGTACATTTCACACAAAAAATGGTGAATTGAGGTCTAGGATTTTTACTGCGTTTTTCCAAAAAAGTGAGGCCCATGCACAAGCTCATCATCTCAATTAAATAACACGAACCTCATCATCAAAGGCTGGTTTTGTACATAATTGATTCCTGTGTTTAGAGGGTTGATGAGCAAATAAGGGATTTGTTTTTGCGTCACACACCTTTCTTTGTCGTTTTCATTGACATTCGGGATTGTAACGGGATTGTGCATTGTAATAGTTACATAATGGAGCGGCTGAAAAATGTGTGACGTACAAAGGCACTTTGTACATTTATGTTTCGGAGAACTTTCTGCTTGATTGTTTTTGGTTCGGTTTAAAATCGGGTTATGAGCACGCTCAAACAGTTCTTCAACTTTACAACGATTTTTTGTGTAGAGAACAAGGTCGAATTTTTATTGTTTCGATAAAAATGGTCAATGGTCAACGCGTTTTATGGCTCATTCTCTTTTTCTCAGTTGTTTTTTGATTCACAAGAAAAATTGGTTGACAATACAGTAATAAAGTTGACTTTCGCGAGGGAGAGGTTTCTCTTTTAATTTCAATTTACTCACGAGCAATTAGCATATTTTGTTCATAGAAAGCATTCCAAAAATATATCCGTTCATTATTTAATTGTACTGTTTTTTACTACTCAGGAACTCAGGAAAAATCGTCACGTAACACTACTGAAAAAATTGTGCGGAGCATCATCGCCATTCATTGCCTTGTGAAAGACAGGATTGACGAGAGTGATTCGTAAATCAAACAAGACGGGTAAGTCAACATTCTGTACCTCTCATTGACTAATTTAGCTCACATTTTCTAGCAATTATGGCCCTCATCCAAGTGGGATAAAAATGGTAGTCACAAGTTGACAAAGTAATCTGGTTTTGATAAGGTGCTCGCTCACATAATGTCACAGCACGTTGAATTATAATTACCGTCGACGAAGAGAGAAGGCGATTTGAACGCGACGAAAAAATGCAAATTGTCAATTTATTTTTAAGAAGATGAAAAAGAAACTGAACCAAAGCAGTTTGAAGGGAAATGAGCTCTCTCACAAAACATTGATACACTGATGATAACTGCTATTACGCAATAATGGGCTAGGATTGTTAACAGTTAATTGCATCTCTCGTAATCTCGTAAAAAAAATTGACTTTGCTGGGATTTTGGGAGGGATGCACGGAAACGGAAGTGAGAGTTAGACACACAGCAAAGAGGCACTGCCCTGTGTGTGACATCAAAAAGGCAAAATGCTGAGATGACAACTTGGACATCGCTCTCGTTCCTTTTTGCAACCCAAAAACTTGCTGCGATATCCTAAGTTGTGTGTTCACTCTCGTTTTCCACATTTTTCCACCTCGAGATCCTCGTTTGGAAGGCTCTCAATCACGTTTCCTCCTCTCTCAGATGACATCATGAGATCGTCGTCACACTCCTTCGAGTATGTTCGCATGATTGCATAACGGTGATCCCGGTGTGGTGTCACATTCCTCCCGTATTTCGCATGATGCATCCAGTTATTTCGCATGTCATTAAATGTCAGTCACCAAATCTCGTCTCAACAATTTCAAACGCGTCGGACACGAGTATTTGAAACAAAAATGAATCGTGTAGTTGTTAAAGCTCCGCAATTTTCCCACAATTGTTCCCCACCACCGCTACCATGCTCAGTGGACTTGATCCCTTTTTTTGAGGCTGATTTGCATCAAGTTGTTCACCTCACAGTGGTGTGAGAGAGGGTCAGCAATTCCTGGGAAAAGGGTCCCATCATGGTGTTCGTCTCTCTGAACCGTTCATTGTGAAACACGCACTCGGAAAAGGGGGACGAGGGAGGGAGAGCAATAATAATATGAGCAACGTGCTCATTCTCCTTCCGGTGTCCGTCAACCGTATCATAGGTCGCTGCGTGTGTGTCGGTGATATTGGGATACAGGTGCGGAAGTGTGTGAGTGATGAAGGCTGAAAGCAAGAGATGAGCTTTTTAGTCACACTACTTATTTTCACTGTATACTCATAAGCTGTATTCATCCTGTTCATCCCATAAGGCATGCAACAATGCCCAATTGAAAAACAACCCCACTTGTGAAGAATGCCTCTGCTAAATGTGAGTTGCGTCGTGTACACTCTATTTGTCATTGTCAGGAGCGCTGTTGAGAGAGCACGCAGGTATTTCCTGACACTGCTCCTCATCATGTGTCATCGCGTCGTCATCATTCATTCCCCTGTCGTTGTGCACTAGAAAGCACGTAATATTGACAGGATATATTTTTAGTAGCTCAACGCATACCTCACAACAATAATACCATAATGTGATGTCTTTAATTGCAATGTGTGTTTCAGAGAGAAACTCCAGAACGCATAATATTTTCTAGAGCAGAAGCCAATATATCAGTGTTTTTATTGGTGGCCTTAGGGGTTTTACCTGTGATCATCGTAAAACCGTAAAACAATTCGTTGTCGTCGTATAAGTGATTCTATTGCCGACGTAAAAGGCACACATTATTATAAAACAGAAACACACATCATTACACTACTCTTATAAAAAGCAAATGGAAAAATGAGTACTCTCTCAATTTCTTTATTGTCTTTCCTCTCTCATCAAACTCAAAATTGACTCATTGTGCATCACATTTTTCAATGCATTAGCTATGTCGTTGTGAGACGAAGTGGTGAGGATTTATCGGGAGACAATAGAATGTCAAGCTTGTTCATTGCACCCCTTTCTTGCTCACCTCCCACAGCATAATAAATGTGCTTGTGTGACTACTGCCACAATTATCTCATCCCACAACAAATATTTTTCTGTTTTTCCACTCTGCTTTATGTGATTTGATAACAAGCTCTGGTATGCATGTACACAAGAGGATGATGACGACGTGTTGTGAAAAAGTTGAAGGTAAAAATTGGTTAGAAATTAATCTCGCAGAGTTTGCTTGAGTAAGACTCATAAGCAAAGTATGCGTGAGCTTCCAAAACGTGTTGTGAGGAGCAGGAAATTTTTTGTAGAGGATTTCATAACTTGAAGTGTGTGTAATAAAGATGATGATGAGCAATGAAAATGCATAGTTTGTCTTTAGTCATAACATGAAAGTAATATTTGTAGCCTTGTGTCTTCGGAAAGGTCATCCTCATCTCGTGTCCCAAAAAAGAGGTGTTCTCAGTAATTACAAGATTGGAGTTGTAATAATGGCAAATATAAACAAGACGAGTGATTTGATGAGCTCCATCGAATATTCGACGTCATTAGATCCACAGTTTGTTTTCCTTGTGTCGACAACGAGTCCTTCAATCAACTCTTAACATTGTGCGTGAGTGTGACTCACATTCTTCCTTCCATGAGAACATTGGTGTTTCGTGGGTCGGAAGGGATTTCCGAAGGAAGACGAAGAAGCAATTATTTCACAATTAGTGTATGGATTTTAGGTGATGTCGTATCGATTGTATTTACATGAGAGGAAGTTGACGGTGAGGGGGTGCTGGTACTTTTGAAAATGAGTCGATTTGAAAGAGAACGCATGGTACAAGAGGCTTGTGAGTATCACATCATCTTTGTCGGATTACAGGAGACAATCTCTCTTTCAGGCCACGCAAGAGACTTTTGAAAACAAACTGTTGTCATTGTAACAGCGCATTATTTTTGCCTCTTGTACGCTTACGCATGATCGTATGTAAACGAGTATGATGATTGTTGTGGATGTTGACTGAAAAGCACATTCCATTTCTTGAAAGAGTCACAGGCGGAGTAGTTTTGTGATACGACGCACAACTGCTCACGGATAATATGCGATGAGGTGATGTCACCTCTCACAACAGTTCATAGTAGACAAGAAAAATGCTGATGACGCCAAAAGGTGTGGACAGTGTGCACACTCATTCTTGCATATTGGATTCCGAGTCTCTCCTTTTCTGCTACAGAGGAAATTAATATTCAGGTGGAAAACACACATCATATTTTTTCTTCTCACTTGCTTCGCATTTTGGGGATGACGACGACACATGCTGAAAATCCTTTGTATTTTTGCGCATCAACAATTGTTACGTTAAGTGTGTAACACACATTTCATTTTTTTTGTCAGCTTCCACGAAATTTGCAATTTCTCATTTTTTATGGGTGATGTACAATGTTGCAAAAACTTTTTTATTTGTAATTTCTGACCTTGTTTAGAGGTACGCATTTACCCATCTTCAGAACCCATTGAATTGCTCAAAGATTGACATAATTGTTTTCATTTTCTCTTTTCGATTGTGAGTTAAATCGGAGCTTGCTTCCTGTCAAGTCCTTTACACTATAGTAACACTCCGTTTCTTGAGCAGAAGCTCACCACCCAATCTCGCATAAAAATTATTAATGCATCCTTCTCAAATCTTTTATATTAATACGATAACTTCGTTTTTGATGTGAGCAAAATGACATCCACGTCGCAGACTTTTGACCGGCAAGTTACACATCTTTCAAATCGCCATTTGATGTAGATTTGCAATATCCATTCTCAATTAGGGGCTGTACACACTGAAATCTGCCGAGTGACGAAATACTAAAGATTTAGCATTATAGCCAGCAGTTATCTTACATTAGAATTCATATTTGAGCATAAAATTAATGACGTTGCTTGGTTACGATTTTGTTACCACGGAGACAAATGGTAGGGCCTCCTTCCGAGAGTCAACAACAGTTTCTGTGCGAACATCGCAGACAGGCTCCTTGTGGTGTGTTATTAAAAGATGCTAATCCCACCCAATTAGTATGCCCATTGAAGAAGTCTCATCATCATCATCATTCTTGCGTGTCACACAATAAAAAAGCGTAATATCATCTCTCCACTCCCCAAAACACACAATACGACTCCATCATCATTCTCTGCCACCATAAATTCCCTTCATGCATTGTTTGCTTTCTATATTTCATTTCTCTCTCTCAAGTCAGATCCATTATTATTATATCCTCTGCTGTGCTCGTACAAAAAGCCATTTAGACGATTACATCTCTCCGTCACCATATATTTTTAGCTGTGCGTATATATTTGCACCAGAGAAAAAGTCAAAACTGTCACTTTCAAACTTTGAAAGCGTTTCCCTTCCTTCACTTTCACCACCGCCAAAACGTCTTTAGACTCTCGATTTTTTCAAAGAGATTCGTGTGTACACACCAGAGTTATTTACTCAATTTTTTTCGTCGTGGATAGCTTATTTAAAGCCGAGTGCATCACATAATATCTTCCTGTGTGATTGTTGACTGAGGCTAATGTGCCATGTCACGTCGTTGTGGAGGAACAATGCTCAAACCAAAAAGTTGACGCAGATGTCATTCCTTGCACTCCAACTTTGCGGTTTGTCTCTGCACAACTCAGCGTAAGCCAAGTGGACGACGTGTCTACGTGCTTGGGATTAGACAAGTAAAATATTATCGAGGGTAAAACGCTGTGAGGGTGCAGAGCACAATGCAAAAAAAACCCTGTGCGGAGACTCAAAGTGATTTGTGAGAGTCTCAATTCAACATTGATTGAGTAATCTGAGATGGCTCCACGATAAGGCTTCCTTCTCTCTGCGAGTCATTCACAAAAATATCAATTACCTCCTCTCAATCGCTGTAGTTGACGCAGTGGCACCATTCAACTCGTAATTACTATTACGTCCACCGTTGTCCTGCCTCATTTGTGAGGGCATGACCATACTTAATATCACTTTTTATCTTCAAACGTGAGTCGCGTCGCAAAAAAAAATCTTGAACAGAGATGATGTTGTTATTTATGTTGGACACAAAGTTGCGATTGTGCAACGCGAGGAGATTTTTAAAATGGGGCTCGCAACCCTACATAATGACCAACTTTCATTGCCATTTTAAGCAATCTACCTCTCTCTCTCTTTGTAAATAAGCATGGTACACAAAACGGACGACACAAACAAATACATTATGCTCCGGTGTGACGACGGACGTAAATCACAAAACGGCAAAAAGCCAGAACAAAAGCAGGCCTCCCAAGAATGAGCGGTGGAAGTGAAATAGAAGGAAAACATTTTTTTTTTTACTTTTCCACCTCGAGAAGTTTATATAAGCTTAGCCATTCTAACGAGAATGTCATTTTTGCTCCTTTTGTGAATGATGAGGTAGGTCCTCATCTTCCATTTTTGACTTTTTCAAAGAATGAATGATGCTGATTTATTATTAGGACATATTTAACCGGTATGTGTTATGTGATGAAAAAGACGATTAGCTCACTCTCTCTCTAGATGAGATAATGTCCACTGCTCGTCTCGGTGTCGGCAAAAAGAAATCTGAAAGGGTTTCATTCTCCTTCCTCCTCAGCCTCCTCGACGTGTATTTCCCGTCCTTCTTGAAGTAATTACAAATTTTTTTTGACAGTTGCAACGGCGTAATAATAACTTCCCCCCTTCATCCATGTCTGCAAGCGCAATTCTTAATTTTTTTCTTTGAATTCACTCTCTCAAATGTAGGAAAAATGTGAGTTAAATACGTATTGTCCCACACTTGTTTTTCTAAAAGTCACTTAACCCACATTTTTCACGTACGGATCTCGCGAGACTTTCCCGAACAAAGGAAAATGGAATTATATTCAACGAGCTGAACTAATAATTAAAATTATCATCATTTTTTAAATCCATTTTTCGTCCAGCACAAAATATGAGGATGTGCACCAATCTTACATTTTATCGCGCCATTTACAACAGACATTTGTTGTGTGGTAACAAATCGTATGATTATCATTTAATATCGCTTTCCAATTGAAAATTGTCGCATGTAAACTTTATGACTCACATTCCACCAGAGCGTTCACTCTCTTCATGTCGAACATCCCTCCCACACCGACGTCTAATTGAGTGTAATGAGATTTTATTCAATTTTCTCACACGTGAGAGTCAACCCTTCGTTGTCTTCCTCGATTCTCGTCGTTGTTTTTTTCGCGAAATTAATACCCTTTCAGTGGAGTGAATGCACTGATCACCTTTTATGACTGAAACGTTACCACAATTAAATGACTGACCTAATGACCCTCCTTTTCTAATTAACACTCTCTACACAAGAAACCACTGTACTCGTCCCGCACCTTATAATCATACTGCTGCTCAATGTTGCGTCGTCATACGCAAAGAAAGCTGTATCCACATTTTTCCCCATTAATAAATTAGCTTTTGTGAGACAGAACAAAAATCCGTTGCAATATACAGTAATCGCTCAATTTTTTTATGGAGCTCTCCCAAGCTCCTTTCCGTTTTTATATGGAAAAGAAAACGAGAAGTGATCCATCTCTATGAACGAGGCATGAGATAATTGAGTTAAACGCGCGATCGTCGTTTCATTCGTAATTTGTGACGACTACTTTATTGAATGCTGAAGTACACTTTTGTGCAAAGAAATATCATTCATTACTGATTGTTCTCTGTGTTTAGATCATACGTCATCCGAGACGTGGGACAGAGTCTATTACGTTGACGACACAAAGGAGGACTCATATCTACATATTCGATGTCGTGGTGGTGGTAACGGGAGCGTGGAGCCATTGTTTCTCCTCGGAGATGATGAATGAGTGACCACACTTGCAAAAAAATGTGCTTCTGTCCTCCTCGAACGAGCTGAGCTTAGTCGTTTTTGAGTCAATGCAGTCTTCAAGAATTGGTGAGTGAGCTTCTGTTCGTGTACCAAAGTGGGAAACTTCATTTTCCTGAAAGCGGGAGAAAGGCATCTTGTTTGCGGTCACTTTTTTCTTGAGATATGTGTGATCTAGTTAAGTGAGAAATTGGTGTCGTCACGTTACTAATCGTCATTGTCATTGTCAACCATCGACCAAACGTGTTCCCCTCTGTGAGTGTGTAAAAAACCCACAAATGAAACCATTCCCAACTTTTGTGGATTTACTCAAAATCAAGAGAGACAGGGGGAGTGGGAGGGAGGAGATGATCCACTTATTGGACACATGTTAAGTCAGCGTATTCTTGCATAATGAATCAAGTCCCACCGGCCCAAAGCTTGTGAACGAGGGAAACTCACTGAAACTCAGGAAAGTAGAGCTTGAGACACAAAAATCCTCCGTTGTAGTGTCCTCAGCACAGTGTTAATTATCTGGAATGAGCACAATAATAATATTGCATGAAAATCGAGACCATCTCGCTGCACAGGAATCCCTTGTACAGAGTTGTAGAGTTTGACATCTCGATAGCGATATGGCTTGATTTATACGAGAAGTTAGAAATGAGGCAACGTGTGAGCTCCTTTGTCGTAGGGAAACCGTATTTTTGTACTCATTATCACATTCTACAATAATGCAGAATGCTAGTTTTTTTTTGAAAGCGGCAAATATTACGAGCATCATCAACAATAAGCCGGAGTAGGGGATCAGATAAAAGAATCTAATAAAATGATAATCTCACATATCCACACATCACTGACACAACTCGCAATAATATCTTTGATTATGTTACTACTCTCAAGAGGAATCAATAATAGGGCACCCTGCCACCCAATCAGTGTGGAGTAACGTCGACTTCAACTAACAAGGATACGGAATTCCTATTTGTCTCAATCAAATTGTAACCACGTAAAATTCTCAAGAATTTATCCTGCTGTCAGAGTGAATGTATTAACTCTGGTTTTATGATGGAAAACTGCAGCATATATTAGTATTCCTCGCATTATGACTACCGCAGGGAACTCACGTGCTTGTCAAGAGGAATAATTAGTAGCTTCTGTTTTAAGTCCTAAAAATGCTCCCCATGCTCAGGCTTTCAACATGTTTTATATTTATTCTCGTCCGTGTGACGGGAAGAGAAAGAGACGATTTTTTTCAGAGCCACTTTGAGAACCTAGGAGCTGTGTGACACAATGAGCTCTCTCCGTCGTGAATGAGGCTCCTCAAAAAATGAATGAGCAGTCGACGTTGAGCAGGAGGAAGGCTTCAGAGTTATCAGGAGTAATTAGCCTTACAAAACGATCCTCAGTTTGATACGAGTGAGAGTGACTATTTGAGTAGAGTATTTTTCCACTTGTGAAATTAGTATTCCTCCCTCCCGCCTCCTTATCGTTGGTAATCGCGATGTCTTTTTTGATAATCCAAGGAATTAGTGGTGTTACGGCGTAAGTTAGAAAATCATGAGCCTAATCGCATGATGAGCATCTTCATCTTCATCATCATCATCATCCCATCACGTTTCTCCCAAACGAATTGTCACGCACTCTGCATCCTTTTTTTTCGAGGTTTTAAAAATGACAACTTGTGCCTAATACAACGCAGAGTGCAAGCTGCATTGAAGTAGCGTCGTTCAAAGCTTCTGTTTCGGTGTCACAGTAGTGACTGCACTAACACGCATTACTTCGAGAGGGGCGCAATTAAGCTTAATTACAAGAGATGAGGAGCAATGTGGTTTCGTTCGAGTGCCACAACAAACTCTTCATCAACACGAGGAGTGTGAGGAGTTAGACATTTTTTTAATCACTGGATTTACAACGATTAGCTCACTCATTGTTGCCATTAGCATCAAGACAAAGTAGGTTTTGTTCCTGGTTATTCTTCCTTTATATGAATGAACATTTTTTTCTGGAAGTTTAGCCGTTTTCGGAACAATGTAAAAACAAGAAGTTTGACTATTTCTGTTCTGTCTTACTCTGTCTTTTCTCGGCTTGAGCCCAAGAATTTATAGGAATGTGACAACAAAGAGGTGAGGCATTGACAATCATTCCTCTCTCTTCCTTTTTCTAGCCTAGTTCTCACTGCACTTTGTGCCTCGACATGACAATTGACTCAGCAACCTGTGAGACTTTTACCGCACACCTCCACAACAAAAAATATTAGTATTCAGGAAAAAAACTCTCACACCTCCCTCAACTCTCAAAGGATTTGCACCTCGAAGAGCACTACAATAATAGTATAATACTCTGCGGTTCATTTACCTCAGTTGTGATGACACATTACAAGAAATAGGATCGATTTGTTCCTTGTTCTTTAAAATTGCAACAACAGCTCAACATCACAGGGATATTTTTTGTCTGAATAATATTTGTGAAGCGTTGTAGAATAAAATCACGATTATTAGATTATATCATGTCAGTAACAAAACGGTACACTCAAATCTCTCGTTGTTATCCTTTGCCCCGCTTTTTTTGGATTGTCAGATGCATTATGTATGACAACAGATTTAAGTGATGATGTGAAATACAAGTGACGAGGAAGATGATGCTTTCGGGGCTTAACAACGTCGTCGAGCCGTCATAACACGGTTTATTTTGTAAAGACATTTTTTGTGTAGAAAATTGTCACCATTTTTTTGTCATCTTACACACTCACGTATGTACTCACTGACTTCTTAGCTTTAAATAAAACTCTGTGAGCATAATGGTTTTCATACATTTTTGCCACCCCCAAACAAAAAAATGTGATACCTACAAATTTATTCTTTTATGACAGAATGTAAGTCACGATCAGAAACTATGAAAGATATTCGCCAGTTTTTTTTGCGATTTGCGGTTTTTCTTTATGCTTTACTCTCTTGTCAACAATTGCCAAGAGTTATATGCTCAGCGTTGTTTGAGGCAATTTTAATGATGCATAGAGGAATTTCATATGTGGCTCATACCAATAACATTTTGTCGTGGTGCACTCAAAACTTTGTATGCTCATGGAATATTTGTGGAAGGAGAGAAGAAAAAGTTTACATCAACAATATCGCATCTCTGAAGTCATTAAGCCACACAACCATCCACAATCCAATTTCTCTGCCTTGTTTGTACTCCACACAGCTAAGGGCGGTGTGTGATGTAAACGTATAAAATATTCAGTCATCTATTTATCTAGCCCACATATCCAGGTAGTCTCCATTCTGTGCAACATAATTAGTTGAGAGTTTTTTTTTAATGTAAGGGCCCACACGACATCTTCAGGTGTATAATCATCACGATGAATCTCATGTCCGCAATGTTTTTTTCTTGCCCTTTTGAGACTTTTTTACAAACGACAAGACCTGCCGTAAACAAAATTGTGTGTAAGTGAGATGTGCCATTCATCATTAGAAAATAGTAGTCCGCCAAGCACTCTCTGTGATTAATTATGATTACAAGGTGTGTGTGCTTCCATCCTACGAATTACCACGAGATTTGCAGGAACCTGCGTAGAAAAAAAATGTGCTACTCTCAAGACATGTAGTCAGTACTCATTTGTGTGGGACACCAAACATTAAATGATGCTTCGAATACGGGACAAACGTTAAAGTGAGAGCTACGTATTACTACCATTACATTTATGCTCTTCGTTGAAATGTGCCGCGAGAGATGTGTGTTTTGTTGGAAGCAAAAAAAAGTGTAATTATAGCAAGATTACAGGTAAACTCTTGAGGCACCGAGCTGTCGTATCTTATTCTCGAGTGTGTATGTCATTTACAATTATTTACAATTATCATTTAGCGTGTCACCTTTTCCAATCGTAGGAAAAACTATCGTAACACTAAAAGAAAAATGTTTCCCATATCGCACCGTCGTCGTCATGTTCTTTTTCACTCTCGTCGTGACCATTTTTTTTGTTTAGAGAGAGACTAGGCCATCGTTGTTCTTTGTCTAAACGCTGCGAACGGTGTGTTCACAGTTTATTTCGAGTCAGGGACTCAAAAGAAATTAATGTGACAAAGTACAGAGGAAAATGAGCTCTTAATTCTGAACGCGAACACGGACGCAACTTCCGCTTTTAAATGCACGCGTGCTTATTCCTTCAAAATTGTGTTTTGCAACGTAAATTCTTTAGGGACTCTTTTCCCCAAATTTCCACATTACGAACAACTATCCATTATGACTTTGATTCTGAGCCTAAACTCGGGATTAAACTTTTAAAATATGGGGTGAGCATGCTCAAAGGAATAATGTGTTTCGCTTGTTTAATTTCACCTGGCCGGGATGAGGATGTCCAGGTGGAAACTCATTTTGTTTTGTTAGAGAGAAACTCATTTTTCGCATTGTTTTGCTCTTACAAGCACAACCAGAGCGTACAACCGGTTTCTTCATTTGAGCCCTCCACGAAGCTGATGGACTCCTTTGAAAAGAAAGAAAATTTCACAATCATAAAATACAGGCTGAAAAACAACAGGAGAGCCGCTTGTTGTGCATTTTGTGCAAAATTCGAGTGCACACTCTCATTGTGTTGTGTTGTAGTAGCCCTGTGCTCAAAACAAAAATGCGCATGGTCACCACCACCGCCACATTGCGAGAGAGCTTTAACTGTGAACTTCCTTCCTCTTTTTGATGATACAATGCGCCTGAAAATGCACCAACTCTTGCTCGTAAAACACGCGTTTCGAGTAAGTGATCCAATCTCTCGTCTTCGTCATAATAAGATGGAATGCTCTATTTCCTTGACAAGCACCTTCGCACAGGCGGACTCTTCCGTTTAATCAGTCTTCGTTTGTCTTGCTCACAGCGTTACCGTATTATTATTATTACTTTCATGCCGAGTGAGCAGAGAGCATGGATACTCACCCCTGTCGTCCTTTGCTGAACTTGAGCGTTCACAATTATTGCAAAACTTTTTAAAACCAAGTACACAATCGTAGAGAGTTGTTGAGGCGAGAGAAATGCAGAGAATATTACACGTCGTCCACCACTCTCCAATGTAATGAGGGAGAGAAATGAGCTCATTTTATGCAATAAAATTATAATGACTAATTACTCCAAAGGCTTGCTCTCTCTCTGGTTACATATTGACGTAGCAAACTAAAACAGATATATTATTCTACATATTGTGCGACATATTGTGTTATAATAGCAAATTTACTCTCATGATATAATGATGTTGAGTTGAAAGCGCTCTCTCATCTTCGTTATCATCATCAATTTGGAATTAATGAGATGCGCGTCTTCTGCATATGCCTCCTTCTCAAATAGCAGCTGAACTTTGCACAGAATTTATGGATGCGACAAATAGCTTGAGCTTTTACAAACAAATTAAGGCGACACTCATTTTCAAGCTTCTCACTCTCCCTGGCCTGCAATCAGCACTGGTCATTTAAAAAGTTGCCAACCGTAAACTCGTCTAAATGCTTCAATGTACAAATTTAAGCGTTTGAATTGGCTCAAATTACTTGTGTCGCACACACTTTAACCATAATCCAAAACAGGGCTTCGAGACACTTTGCAAAAAACGTCAGCATTCCAATCAGTTCATAGACTCTCCTTTTCCCCACTTTGTAATAATAGTAGCGATCCTCTTCCCCTTGATTCTTGTGTGTGCACCCATTTCTCATCATCCGTAATTGTAATTGCTGCACTGACGACGACGTTGATGGCTGAGTCTCAAAGTAGAAAACTGGTTATTTGATAATCATTTTTCTTCGGAAAAAAAAATGCAAGTGTTGTGTGCGATATACAGGGAATGTTGTGTGCATAACACATTATGTTGTAGACAAGAGGACGATATACACTGAGAAAAACTTTTTCTTCTTTGCAGAGAGAATGGCAATCATCATAAAGGTGCGCACATTTTCCGACCAGCAACGGATATATCATATCTGTGTATTCTACAAAGGTTTGGTGAGCACACAGCATCAAAGGCAACTTGTTGCTTTTGCTTGCCTCAAAGCAGCATTCATTTTATCATCATCTCATCATCACAAGGTTTGCTCAACTTTTTCTGAGGCCAAAGTGGAAAGGAGGAACTCCGAGAGTCGTGGGAGGACGGAGAGAAGTAGGGAAGAAGAAATGAGCATTTAAAAGTTTTGAGAAAAAGCGAGGATATTTTTTTCTGAGGAAAAATGATGTTCGTCGCGACGATGACGATGAGCACATTAGAAGAGGAAGCAACGGTGATGATGGTGTATTTCAAAAAAGATAAAATGCGAGAAAAAAAAAATTATCCCATGCAATGTGTGCATGAATGAGGTAGCTTTTAATTTGAGGGAGAACAAAATGGTTTGAGATGATGGGAAGAAAGCACGAGTTTCTAACATTGCCAATATGTACTCATACTGCTTACAAGCGAACATAATAATGTGGAGTAGAATCCTCCTTTTCAAAGGAGTAATGAGAGCATACAGGATTGTCGTGGGATGATGCGGTGGCAAAGGATCTCTCGTCAGTCAGAAAACAGGGGTTGAACACCATTGTCAACATAATCGTATCAATAATATTGTAATGTAGTAGAAGAGATCCTGTAAGGAATGCCTTATTTACATATTTTGTCTAATCTAGGACATGCAAAGCGTGCATCTTCTCTTTGTATGTTTGTCCGTTGTTCATTTGAGTTTCATGAAGAAGTACGCGTTTGTCTTGTTGT
>JAHZMW010003822.1:0-16107 GCA_027743745.1 Alloscopus bannaensis
TAGAGTTGCGGTTATGAACGCATCCGTTTTTCAGTGAAATTGGCAGGAAAACACTGTCTTCCTCCTTTAGATGTGCGTATAAAGCACTGCTACTCGGCTCGAAAGTGAGCACGACGGGAAGTGGTACGTGATTTGTTCAAAAGTGATTTTTTAAGGATCTTCTTCATGTTTAGGAAAACTATACAGAGTCGTTTCTAATGTTGTTTATTTGTATAAAACAGGCGATATTTAAGAATGGAAATGAACTACCTTTGCCTAAAAGATTGGGCAACTTTTTGTTGCACTAGCCCATAAATGTAAGTTTGAATGTTTTTAGCAATCTCTTGGTACGAATTTAACGGGTCATATTATATGTGTTTTTTTCAGTTAAATACCCGGATTGAAACGGATAGCTACTTCGGAACGTCATTGACAAATTACTAACTCTGGTTGCATACAAAATGTGCCAAGGTTATGGAACCAGAACCAGGATACAGAGCATGGCTCACCTCATTAGTTACTACAATTGAGGTGATTTAATACTACCTCCCCTTTTCAGTTTCTTTGTAAATGTAACGCGAATTTTACGAACGATCGACGTCAGGATCAAATATTTGGTAAGTTCTTTTGAATGTTGAGCTGTCGTAATATCATACTGGACCAAATCGTGTCATATGTGGTACATAACAGTGATTTGTTTTGTTACAGATTAACTCGGACATTAAGTTAGCAGTGTACCAGTAAGCGTAAAGGTGAAATGGTGAAAGGATCGAACGTCTGAACCGAGTTCCCTCAGTCAGGTACGGTGTCTAGAAATATGGCAGAGGAGTTTTCTTTCGACATTTATAATAATTTGATGCAATTTGTGGTTTTCAGATAAACCAAGACAATAAGTGCTTGGATTCAAAATCCATTAAGCGCAGCTGGTTTTTCGATCAGGGGTACACTTGCAAATATAATGATGGGACCCCCGCCAGACGACCTCTAATCCTTCGCTGACGGGAAAAAGAAACATGTAACGTGCGCATTCACTCACCTTACTGTGGTGAAGCTTAGATCAGTCGGCGTGAGGTCAACCGCAGTAACGGGGAGAAAGAAACAAGCGCACGTCCAGCGATTATTAAGAATCAACCAAAACGCAACATTTATTGATAGCGCAATCACATACCTTATGAGATCTCAGTTGACGTAACATTCTCCTGTGTGGAACATCCTTTACCTATGGGAATGCCGTTGCATCGCCATCACTAGTTCACAAATCGCTTATCTATAAGCACAGACTTGGATTAAGAAGAGACGTAGTGGGATACACTGGTATCCCATTTTCGTTTTGGCTTTAATTCAATATGAGAGAAGAATGAGAGTGGAATATAACGGGGACCTACTTGTGGAACCCAGTTCGCTTCGTCAGCAACCCTCAACTGTTTCTTCACACTGTAGTAATATTCATTCAACGGCAAATATTCAGTTTTCGGAGCTCAATCAGATAGAGATTCCAGGCCCAGACATTGGCTACAAACGTCATTTGATATTTGACACTGGCGACGGACAAAGAGGATTCGGCTTTACTTTCAACGAAGAAGAATGGTCTCTATGTAAAAAGTCTCAATTGGGTAAGCCATCTTCTTGATATATGAACTAGGCGTAGTCTGAAGTTGTACTGAAGAATGCATAATAATTTTTGTTTTTTATTTGTGTGTAGCGGATTTAGAACCATATGAACGTAAAAAGATGTGTAGCCTTCCAAAATCGTTCACCCCGTTTTCTTCTAAGGCAGTCGGGGATGACGGTTTGGAATGCGATCGGAATCTTAACCGAAGTGCCTCTAATTCGATTTTGCTCCGAAAATGTGAATCTTTAAACCCTACGCCATCTCAGTTTCTTGTGAATGGGACCGAACCTAACAACAACAACATTGCCCACCCTTCATCTCTGAGCAAAATTTTGCTCCTCCACAAATCTCAGGATGGATTTCAGGTAAAAGTGGAGTCGTCTTACTCATGACATGCATTGGAGTTTATATCAGTTTATGAATGCTAATAAAAATGTCATTTTGTGGGTTTTATAGGAGGATGAGAAAGAAAACTGGCTTATAGATGAAGGATGGAACAAGCCTGAGGCAACGGTAGAATGTAACGTCGTTTCAGTTGACGACTCGGCTACCAGTGACGAGTTTGGAAAGCTAGGGACGTTACTTTGGGATGGCGTGTTTAGGTTTGCCCAGGATGAAATGAGGGAGGATCGTGATGTTGAAGTCGAATTTTTACCAACAACCAGATTTCCACTCACCCACTCCTCAACTGTTGTCGGAACGATTGGATCACATCCCAATCCAATTATAAGCTGCTCTGCGGATCAAGTTCACTATCATCATCATCAGGACCTTTCTACCACTCAGCAGGCCTCATTTCCTTCAACAATATACAACTTTCATTCAACTGATCCCATACTGTTTGCAGAATATGACGATTGGAATGCAAACATAGCCTCCCTATGTGACAACAATACTGATTCAACACCTGTCCTGTACCCGGAAGTTACCTCGATGAAAATGAGTGAACCCCCAATGCAGGCAGCATTAGAATCTGGATTTGGTGGTTATGCTGCATGTTGTGAAAATGAGGAACTTGCTAATCAGGGACGGGCTGTTGAAGAAGTAAACACTTTATCCACGTTTCTCTCCAAGTTCGATGACAAAGTTGCAGCCATCTGGGGACAGGGAAGCTCCCGTCTGGGAGCTAATTTCTTGAATGTAGATGGTTGCATTTCGACAGCTAGTACACCGCTGGGAAGTAGCAATCCCTGGGGAAGCCCTAGTTCTGATATTTCTACAACTCATGGATCGTCCGAGTTTAGATTATTACAAGCACAGCAAGCGAAGCAAATCTCACTTGCAGCCGACGCTTTACTTTCTGGAGGTTACACAGCGTTGCACCAAAATGACCATTTTCAAAGCGAACCACAGTCAAAGTCTCGAAATGCAAACACCAGCAGAGTCAACATTTGTGATACGACCATTTCTCCGCCGAAAGGAAATTACAATATAATGCATTCATTAAAGCAGTACTTTGGTACCGCCCCTCCAGAAGGTGAATATCACATCATCAGGAAGCAAGAAGCCACCTCGTCATTAGAAGAAATGGAGAGGAGCCTTTCCCTCATAAATCATAGTCATGAACAAGGCGTATTCGTACCGGTTATATACCACGGAAAAGCTTACGGAAAGGCAGAATTGGATCTGAATTCGATGACAAAAGCGCTGGACTTGATAGATCTAGATAATGAAACAGAAGAAGAGTGGGAAATTGTAGAAGCATGTACAAAAGGAAAGTCACAAGGAAATGACGGGGAGGATTTGCTTCACAGTTGGAAAACGCACTTCAGAACCGTTGATCAGGTAGAACTAATTGCTACAGCCAGGGGAATCGATCTATTGGAATCCCCCATCACCGCAATAAGCGCTCATCAAATAAACCCGAATTTACCAGAATATCGCCTTTTCGAGATGGAGGTATACCACTTCTCAATAATATATAGGTTGCATGATTGATGGATAACCAAGTTAGTGCGCTCAAAGTTACATTATATGTTTTATTACTTTCAGATTGACGGGGAGTACCGTGTATTTACCCGCCCTGGGAACACCTTGTTTCCCGTGAAGTACAAGGTATTTCACCAGAACGAAAAGGGCAATCAAACTGAGGATTTTGGATTTGACACGGCGTCTCCAATTGATCCCTCTCAAGTTCTCCAGGCGTACAAAATGGCATCCGATTGGGCAAAGTATGTAACGATACCGGCGTTTGAATTTTCTGGGACTTTAGGATCACTACCGAGGAGCATCACTCCAATTGATGCTCGTGTAGCGTACGAATGTGAAAGTTTGGACTTTCAGTCATCGGATTGGTATAATGTAAGTTACCTATTTAAATTAGATATTTTATTAGCTTTAGTATATTTAAGTTACCAAAGTGCAAAAAAATGGTGACTGATGTTGTGCCTACACCAGTCGAATGTGTTGTCCGACCTCGTCCAGGGGAGTGCTAACTTTCTCTCCTTTCATACAACACAATTGTAGTGGTATGCAGGCAGCGTATATATAACACCAGAAGTGGGGGATTTTTATACTGAAATGGCCTTTAGTATAGCGAGGTTTTATCTCAGGCAGACTTGTAGATGTGGGATCCTAGTGCTGAAAAGACGCATAAACAATAATCAATCTTGCACAATTTGCATTGAAAAGTGTTGAGACTGATTGTGTTGTTTCATTTAATTGGATTTAGATGCCCAAAGGTATTGAGTACGGTGAAGTATGGGGCGATTGGATAACCAACGAAGATTCGTCTCACACCTTAGTTCCTGGTGCCGACTACTGCGATAGTGGAGTGGCAGGAGTTGGTTCTCGGAGCGACTACTATGATGACATGTTTGGAGAATATGACGGAGAATATGAAAACTTTTCAGGATTGGGATTTTCATTTCCTGGATTTATGACAACGAGTGACGCAGGGACGGATTTTGGACAGTTCCACGATTTGGGAAGTCACAGTGGATGTGATGCATCCAGTGTGTCGGGAAAGCAAGGCAAATCCAATCGCAGAAAGTATGTAAATACAGAGGATAATTTCTATAAAGATATGCACTATTGAAGACTTCTTGCTTTGACCGTTTTCTAGTATTTTTTAAATGTACCAATATCGAATGCACTTACTTCTATAGTAAAGCCAGATTGCGGCCGTGTAAGTACTACTTCCTGGAGGGTTCTTGCCGCCGCGGGAATGACTGCAAATTTTCACATGATTCTGTTACTTGCCGTTACTGGGCAGAAGGTTCATGTCTGAAGGGACACACTTGTCCCTACGTTCATTGCTTTATTGACGCGTAAGATTGGTGTAACAACCATAATGATAGTGTAGTTTGAAGATAAATTACCGTGACTATTAAAGTCAAATTCAATAGCTTGATTGATTTAATTGTAGGAAAAAGCTGTCGAGCCAAGAGGACTATGGAATTCGAAGTAACGGCTCGGAAAAACAATACCATCTAGAATCAGAAGCAGATTTTCCAGCTCTATGTAGTACAAAGACCGCAATGGTGGGTTAATATTTATTGTACGTATTCCATCAGCTAGTCTTGGGAAGGGGAATGCATTAAAAGTGTGCGTGTTTCTCTGCAGTTATCTAGTCAACAGCCAATGGCACTTGGATTTTCAATGAGCGAGATGGAAGGAATACGGCGTTTGGAGGACTCGTTGGAAAGTTTAACTGTATTCACGGACAGTAACAGTTCTGTGGTTGAAGAAGAAGTACATGAGACCAGACGATTGTTGCTGTTTGAACGACATCGAACTTCTCCTCCAAGTACAGCAATTACAGTCGAAAAGTGTATCAAGAAACAAAATGGGGAAGCTGGAAAATCTGGGAAATTATCGAACGAAAGTCATCGAGGAGGTTTGGAACAACGGGAATGGTCTGATTCTGGCAACAGATCTTTAAGCAAGAGTAAAAGTCTTGGGGATGCGAATTCGTCTACCTCTTGGACGCGTCATTCTGTGAGTAGAAGCAATAGTCATAGTTCTGCAACGGGAATGTCCCTTGGAATCCCTGTGAAAGAGAAACGAAGGAAGAAGAAGCATTAGGCTATAGTCGTTGAACGTTCCTACTTCTAAGAACTTATTTCTATGAATTGGCGTGCACATTATTTTCTTCAATTTTCTCAAGTCTACCACCCCGTTTATTGTATAATTTAATTCAACAGTGTGACTACATTTATATTGGTTTAATTCCTGTTGAATTCTGGATAAGTTAACCCGAATAGGTTGTTGAAGTTGAATATAGGTGAACGGCAAAATTTGAAGAAGTGAACCTGTTGTAGAGCTCACTGCTTCATTTATTAGGCTAGACAGCAATATCATTTTTGTGTGCGTTTTTAATGCATTATGATTTGGTTAATGCATCTGTAAATGTAAAAACCCAGTTTGCTAATTGATTTTTTTGCTGAGCAGCAGTGATTGAAGCGGAGCAGAGGACTGCGACAGCACCTCCTGTGAAGCTCACTAATGTTCGATATTCTTACATTATACGGACAGTTATCTTCTCCTCCTCCTATCACTTAATCTTTCGTATCACAAGCTACAAATTATTGATTATTAGTAAATATACCTGGCCAGTACGTAAAGAATTCTGAATTTCGGCACAGTAGGCTTTTTGAAACTGGACGAATAGTTTTAACTTTTGCCGAAACTACCGTATACACCGAATCTTGCTGTTAGTCCACTGCTGAGGAGTAACACTATTTACCACTAAGTGTATGCTGCTAATATTGCTGAATGAAAGTGACGTTGCCCAAACCCAATGAACCTTCACTGCATTATTCATGTATACCTAAATAATTATTCAAATACTTAAAACAATAACTTGTAGGAAACTAAGGTCAAATGTGGCAGTTAGTAGATTGATACTACTGCAGTGGAAAGGATGGCTGTTGTATGCGACGTGATTTCTAGAAGAGAAAGAATTTTTTTTCCGGAATGATAACTGTCCGAATGTGGTATAACTAAAGTATTCATAAACAACAACGGTAGAATCATAACATGATGAAATGATTTATTCAGGTTTTGGTTTAGTGGGTATCTATATAAGTTATCCTGGAATCAATGTTGTCTACAGGTATGCTCATCGGATTTCACGTAGACAAACTATCTGACAAGGTTAAGTTTGCATTGCACTGTGGATTTACGACAAGTAGGATTGAGTGTAAATTTGTGTAGGATGTAGGTATGAAAGTTTTCTACTACTCGGTTTTGAGTAGATTAAACTGCTGTACAGCCCAGAGCTGTTACACATACTGCACCACACTGTATTTGAAGTGGATTGGTTGTTTATTATTTGATTGCAGAGTATGTATTGTTTTATCACATATAAGTATGGCGAACTAAAACTTGTATTGACAATTTCCTTTGGCAGTATACCGAAGTAAGGTGTCTAGAGGAAAGGTGTCACATTTGGATTATTATGTTAAATGTTATGTTCAAAATCATTTGTGCTAAACTACACACTTTCGTATGCAATCGTGTCTCATGAAAACTAGAAATTGTTCAGATTTTCTGGTAGAAATTTGTTGCACGAAGCGGTTGCATATTCAAAGTGCATCAAATTTAATTGTACTCTTACTTCGGAAAAAAAGATCATCTCCTTTGAAAAACCCATTGTAAACGCTCAGTATGAATTCTAAATTCACGTACGTAAGTTACAATATATAAATTCAGAATTAATAAAAAGAGCGAGCGATGGTTTAGGGGCAAGACAAATTGGCAATATGTGCAAAAAAAAACTTTGAATTATATTGTAAACAAGCGGTGATTACGACCAGTTGTGAAAAATAAGAACATTAAACAAAAGGGTCTTGCTAAAAAAATTGCTAATGTCCATGTCATTTATTCATTCATCATTCATATGCATGCATCATTTTTCTCAGACTTGCTGATGGAAAAATTGAAAAAATGTTTCACTCGTATGCATTCTAGTATGTATTGAAATAAAATCACACACTACAATTGGATTTTGCTGATTAATTAATTTATTCAGCCGGTAATCACGCGAACTAGTGTGAGTTCGTAAATGGCACTTTCCCGATATTTTCGTTCGAGTTACTGAACAAATCGCTTTTTTAAAGTTAATACCATCATACCATATCGTAAGACTTCATGGTAATACGGATAATTGTCCTAAATGCTAAACATGGCATGGTCTAGTACAGCTCTATGTTTAGACATGTCATAAAATATTTACGCTCGTACATACATATTATTCTACGTTTTATAAATATGGCTGTATTTGTCACAATAACATTAACTCACAAACAAAACATTGCTGCATCGATTTAGGGCACGAGTTATAGAAAGTTCAGTAAGATCAACTAGTTATCGCTGCTTTTAGTTCAGTTAGATAAACTGTTGGCAACTTAACGTTTTAAACTATATTTGGAACACAATATTAATAATAAATATATTTCGTGTAATACAATGTAAAATTTTACTTCGAATACTGCCTTGCACAAAACCGCAAAAAATCAAAACCTTTTTGAACATTAATGTTTCTACTTGTTTCTATTATTTCAAGACACGGCACGGCTTTAAAAGTATCAAACGGAAGAGTCTTTCCTTGAGTTAAATATACATAATATTCTACTGTACAATTTGCACATGCGTAAAATACAATGAGTTGAGTAGATATACTTTTCATGTATATGTAGTAGTATGTAGTATTATTGTTATTTGCTTCGTAAAGAAGTAATTTAAATTTTACTTTACAATCATGTGTGCAAGGTACTTATCAAACCATCGACAAGGTTTTACGGTGATCTTTAACGTTTTTTTTTTTCAGGACTGAACTTAAACTGACTGAGTGTGGCTAGCGTGTTGTCACTGAATAAGAATACATGCGTAGATACCGCATGTATGGTAAATAACATTTAAAGCCACAACTAAACACGCTATAATGATTTAAATCCGAAACGATTTAAACGAGACTTTCCTCTCTAATCTGCTATATTATAGTCTGCTTAACAACTTCGTTTTGTTGCTTCCTTCGCAGCAACAATTAATGGGGTCAGGCTAGTAAGGGGCTTTGCTTTTACAAGAAACCTATGCCTTAATAACTCAGAAGCAGTCTGCCGTGCATCCACATCAACCTCCAAGCAAGCGTCTAAAAAGTCCTGAAACTCCTGCGTCATTTTATCTCGATCTTTAATTTCAGGTTTTCCGTTGGTTGCTATCAAATACAGGGCCTGCAATATATATCAATGAAAAAACTCATTTCATTGTATGAATTATTAATTCCAAGTGTTTCATAAGTACAGATTCTATAGAGAAATGTTTACCTTAATTGGATTTTCATTAAGATATGGAGGTTCACCATCAACCATTTCTATTGCCATTATACCTAGAGACCATACATCAACCTTCGGGCCGTATTGCTTTCTCGTAACAACCTGTCAAAAATTGCCAGTCCAATCAATGTTACAAGACAAGCTTCTGATTTAAGACGCGTGCAACATTTAAAAACGAACCTCAGGGGCCATCCAGTAGGGAGTTCCTACCATTGTTGTGCGCTTGTTCTGCTCGGGACTGATTTGCGCACAGAATCCGAAATCCGCTACAGAAAAAAGTTACAGATTTACGAATACGCTCGTGGCACGTTTTGCATAAAAAATTTGCATGTAAACAAATGAGGTGCATACTTAATTTTACTGAGCCATCCATTCCGAGAAGAATATTGTCTGACTTGATGTCTCGATGAATGACTTGATTAGCATGTAAGAACTCCAACGCTTGCAATACTTCGCGGCACACTGCAGCAATCTGTCCTTCGTCCATACAGGTTTCAGTGACGACGTCGGTTAAACTTCCACCAGGTAAATATTCCATCACCACCTGAATGTGCACAAACATCAATTTAGTAGACCATCGCGCATCGTATAAACCGACGTGGTTGAAAATCAGTAGTGAGCTGTATCAATCCTTTCATTGGAAACGCCTTGTTGCGGTGATGTAACTGCATTAGGATCTACATTGCTTGCAGGTAACGAAGGTGGCTGACTCCCCACTGGAGACCTCTGAATTGGAGGCCCTACCGCGGTGTTGCAATTTTTATCCACAAGAGCACCATTTGGTGCCGGGAAAGGCGTTTCAAAGTCCTCAATTGGTTTTGTGTAAATAGATTTTGTTCTTTCCGGTCTGGCAGCAACCGGCGGCGGCGGAGGTGTGTAATGATGTACAGGACTGGAGAGAGTCTGCGGCTTGGGTGCATGAATAATAGCATGATTGACTGGTGCTGATAAAGACGAAGAATGTTCATGCTCGTCAAGGTCTTTTCCGGAAGGCGTTTCAGGAGTTGTGGGTGGTGAGCTGGAAGGATGACTTCCGGAAGTTGGTGTCCTACTGCTGTTGCACTCTGCTTATAAAAAGTACAAAATGTATGCGTAAGATCAAAAATCGTACAGTTCAACCATGCTGATGAAAAACCCCATCTCAACTCACCACTGCTCGGTTTAACTGCAGTCATGTATTTGGACTCTTGTTTGTTGTGCGCCTTCGACTCGAACCATTTCAAAACATCTATAACTGCTTGAGGATTATTTTTCTGCTCCTGCTTGGAGATATTAGAACTGTGAAGAATCGCTTTCCACTCGTCCGGCATCCCCTGAAAATTTTCAAATTCATCTTTACTTAACCACTTCACAATCATAACCTACTGCAGAACAGTTAATATTTTAATACGAAATATATACGAAATGAAATTAAGAATTTACTACGCCATTCAATTTAGCACATGTGCACGTGAGAGAAGTCTCCTCACATACAGCAATAAATTTTTACACCACAAAACAATGCTACATACTGAAGCGCTACAAACTGTGCAACACTGAGTCAATGCGATTTTTCAAAATAGTTTCAAATACAATGCACAGGACATAAGAAATTAATCTTTAATGAGTAAACCGATGGAATATAATAATTTGGTAACTCAAAATCTCACATATATCAAACCAAATACGGCATGTGATAATTACGAGAACTTCTGTAAACTTACTTTCAGCGGCTGATTTAGCAATTTGGCAATGTATTGCATGGAAAATAAAACAATTACAATAAGCATTTGGACGTTTACTCTTCTGCAAATTATGCGCATCAATAACAATAACGCTTGTTTCAAGGGTTCCACAAATTCCAAGGAACGCATTGACAAAATTGTCAATTGACATTGCGGAGGAATGACCTCGTCGCCTCCGCATCAATAGTACATGTAAAAATATCGACGTTTGAGAAACAAAGTTCCATTGGGTCTCCAAATCGCTACGTTTAAAGATTGAGTCGTCTTTGAAAATGTATATAATCTACCATATATCACGAGACCACTACTTACACCAGGAAAGTCTTAGAAAGTGTTATTATTTCTACTTTTTCTCCAGAAAGTGTATGACGTTTTGGGCTTACCGTGAATTCTCCAGTTATGGGATCAAATCCTACATGTACCGTATGTTCGAAATTGGTGGGATTTGAGATGTTGAGTTTGTCCATTGTCGCTTCCATTCCCTTTTTGGAAGCCTTTGAACTCTTGCTTTTAGACCCTTTTTTCTTTTCATTTTCCGGTTCTTTTGGAAGAGGCCGAAGATCGACTGGTACAATTGAATTGGGATCGGGTCTGAAAAGCATAATTAAATCACTTAGACCCCTATTTAACTAAAGAATACACGACTACTCCAACTAATACTGTATTTTTAAAAGTAACAAACCTATTGCTTGTTAAGCGGACAGGAGGGGCTGGGGGCTTATCTTCGTCATCCATAGACATCATGTTGAATTTTGAAGAAGGAAGTCTATTAGCAAAATCAAAACCTACCGTTATTCTTAATTCATATAACATCATTAAATTAACAGAACAACTGCACTGCGGCCCAATCACATTAATATCTTTATACCCACTCACCTTTTCAACGTCAAAAGTTACAAAGTGCTTGTGCTCGCTGTACAACGGCGAAGTGAACGTCTTAATTGTTTGGTTTCACGAAGGAAGTAGTCAATCTCTAACCGTCTCGATAAGACAAAGACGGAGGTTCAGTAGCAATCGTATGGAATGTTTGGGTTCCAAACCCGACGACCATCTCTTATAGCGGTTCTGGCTGAGCAATCATAATATTATTGCGACGCGATGAGAAACAATCCTCCAAACAAATTCTCGTCATAAAACTGCCTGTTGTGATGTGATCGCTTCAAGTTGCTGCAGTCTAAATAGACAAAAAAACAGAAAATAGTTTACTTTCGTTTCTACACATCAATTATACTAACTACAAACCCAGAAACAGTAATCAAACCACCTTCACTCCTTCCTTACAAACAACAAATGCCACAGATTCCACTCACCCACAATCCAATCAACACTATCTGTTTCCGCTTTAAATACTCAAAACCATCTAAAAGTTATCTACTCTGTAAACATGTCTATCCCGTCATCCTTTTGCTTAATGCTCAAAATTATCAGGACCAACCTTAAAAGCGCGTCAGGTCTTGCAGATAGTGATGAGATGAGTCATCCAAGAGAGATCTAGACTGCATCACTCACAACCACGACGGCAGAGAAGAAACAGCCTTGAATTGACACTCTAACTCATCATTAAAACAAACAACGAAAACTTGACTCCAATAATTTCACAACTATTTACACAACTCTCCTATCACCTATTTAATATCTCTTCCCAGTCTCTCCAAAAATTATATACAAAATAATTTACAAACTTTAATTTCCACTCTTACATTGAAAACACAAAAACTTTCAAAACACCACTTTGCTAAATGCACCCAATTTGAAATCGAGATCAGGAGTAAAAACGCGTGTATAAAAAACGTCACCCCACACCACTCTAGTAATCTAGGTGTACTCGAAGCTGCACGAAAATCATTTTAAATATTCACCGTCGCTTCCTCCATTCGAATACGAAAGTTTTTGTCGGTCATTTATTATGTAAAGTGTGTCTTTCAGTCAACTTTCCATCAAAAAGGGAAACGCTCTTCAGATTTACACAACAAGATACTATCGTTCCCAAATATCCGCGTTTCATCACTTTACATCACTCTCAGACAGGAGAAAACCTTATTTCTTCAGATTTTTACAATATTATTATTTCCCATTTCCTACCCTTACGTGTGTACGGGTCTATACTCGAAATTCGTATAAAATCCATCCGAACTCTCAATTGTTACTCTGAGCAGAAAAAAAAGAGAAGGATATGTAAAACATAGGCACTATATGAGTATAAGGACACACACGAAGTTTAGATACAATACCCTTTCATACTTACCGATACATGGTGAATGTATCGACGATATGTATTTACCTGTTATTATATGCTCGGGTATAGTAGAGTTGAGCATGGATTTTTAGGATGTACATTTGTGAGCATGTAAGTTTCCTCCAGCGAAGGCTGTCTCTTTTATGTGAACACTTCCTCATTCACAGATCTGTCACTCAGGGAGCCCACATTTTGTGAGAATCAATAGGATGACATTTTTGTGGATTTTGTATATCATCGAACATGACGCTGATCTAGTAAGATAGAGTCAGTCATGCTCTTTTTGTAAAAGAATAGAGTTAAAAGCAGGTTGAAAGCCGCACAAACACTGTGAAAACAAAGAGGAGTCAGTATGAATCAGACGGAAACCAAACCTCAGATTTGTGTCACTCGTTGAAAAAGTTGCATCCAAGCTTAACCTCTGAGTAAAGAGGATAAGCTCTAGACTTGTCATGGTTGATTAAGAGTCAACCTCAGGAGTCATGAAATTACTGGGTTCTGCGAAACGCTAATTGAAACCAGAACTGCGGAATCGATTTTTTTCAAGAGAAATTAAAATCTCTGACGGAGATCTTATTGATTCATTCAATCACCCAATTTCTTTAGGATGCCGGCTACTACTAGGTATAGCGTTATCAGTGAAGAGGTCTGTATGACGTTTGTCATACAGTTCTTGGTAGATGAAAATGCGGTGAAATGAGATATATATGAATATTAATAGGGATTGCATTTGCGTGTAACCGTAAATACTTGGAAGGAGCACGTACAGTGTAAGCACACATCTTGGCAAATCTGCATGAATATGATTTGGTGATGATGGCACTGAACTTTTTACGAGCATTGATTTGCAATCAAAGTATTATTACAGGTCGTCCACACATGGAGCCACACTCAGAACTCACTTTCATCAGAGTATGAAATGACTGTTTAGTAATGGGATAATGATGTGGCATGTGTGTGGCATGGTCGATTTGTGGATTATTATGGAATTACGAAAGAATTATACATATCTACCCAAATACCATAATATGCGTGTGGAAATAAACCGTTATTTGCTGTGTAGCATTCATGAAAGCGTTTCTTTTTTTGTTTTTGACCTAATGTGACATGTATGGGAATTCGCATTATCTAACGATCATGTTCTCCCGACAAAACAACGTATTGCCAGAAACCAAAATAGCGAAGCCGAGATAAAAAGAATGAGAGCGATTTACCCATTTTTTCTCGATTGAGATGGAGTCCCACAATTTAGCTTTTATCGCACACTCCACTAACATATAACCTAGGATTGACGGTAATTAGACGAAATATTCATTCTTCTGTCGCCAGCAAATTCTTCCTGTCACCCATATAGATATGGAGTGGCTCGTGTGTGACAGGAATGCATGGCAAAGCGAATTATTCTAGCGATAAGTGCAAGCTCTAACATTTCTCAAAGCGGATTCAATTTCACTTGATTTTCGTACCGTCAAAAAATCGTTGATAAGTACGCAGCCAAAAACGAAATGAAATCTTGAACTCTTCTAACGTTCATCCTCTCAAAGAGAGATCCTTAATCATAAAAAAACATCTCTCAGAGAGGAAACGCAGCCAAGTTCCTCGTTGTTCTCTGTGTATATATTTGAGTGTAAATAAATTTCGGCAATCGTGATGTCATTCGAGATGATCATATATACACACCACACGTACCATTTATATGTGATCATCTCACCACTGCATTGACTCTGATTTCAGAGACTGTCTGCGATGCATACTCTTTTCCACTCCACTTCCCATTCCACTCTGCTTCATCAAACATGAGTACTGAGTGTTTCATTTGTTTCGTTGAAATACGATGAAATGATGATACATAATACTACAGCGGTGATGATGATGATTACTTGATTACTCATTCATATATGCCAAGAGTTGTGGAAACCGGACTGATTGTGACTCTCTAAGCCTTGGCTGGTCGATGATGATACAGAGTGTGGATTCGTATTCATAAAGTCTATCTGCAGACTTTCGTACAAGTCACTTTTCCGTATGCAACGTTCAGATTTTGACTGCATTGTGTGCTTTTCCCACATTTCCTTTATTAAAGGGGATTCATTTTTTTCTGTCATATGCAGCCACACTTGTGTGAGAGTGCTATATGTATTTACACTTTTTTTAAAACCATCTCCAAAGAATAAGAGTGCATTATGTATTTCGGTTCGCCGGAAAAGCAGCATGCTACTATACACAAGCTTAAGAGATTGTGTGCATTACTTCATTCTCCTTTACCATGACGTGCCTTACTAACAACCACATATGAACTGTTCGAGGTAAAACTGTGTGAGTAATTCAACCAGTATGTGGCACTATAATGTTATTACGTGTATGTAAAAGCGTGGTGAAAAATCGGTGGAAATATTAGCCATGAGAGGTTACCCAGTTGATGATGCAGGGAAAAGGGGAAACAACTCTATGTTAACCGTCAGGTACTTGGCTATAAGAGAAAAATACACATGTGCTCGTGTTGCCACTACTTTTCTCCGTTGTTCTATATTACAATCGTGATTCTGTCATGATATGGATACATTCTTAATATGTGGTATGACTTTTTATGCTTTAACAAGGCTAACGAGTACAGACATGTAGACACACAAACTTTTTCAGTTTTGTAAGGGTAAAAGTCGGTGCTCTCTCAAAAATGTTTCCACACTCGTGTTTCGTGAGTGAAGAGCCAGTGTGCCTCCAAAGGGAACTTGGTGTGCTCCTCTGTATTGATGTGTCTCGTGCTTATGAGCGTGATGTTTCACACTCTGAGTTTTAGGATATGTGCTTATCAATGCTTGTGATCTCAGAGTGCTCAAGGTTGGAGAGAGCATTTGTATCATTTTGGAAGAACCATAGCCTCTCTCTCTGCTGCAGTGGAGCTTAAACACAGTTCAAGTTTACATATGAGTGCATTGTACTAACAAACGAGATGGAAATAATATATATATAGAAAAGTTGAAGAAAAGTCGTACTGGAGAAATGCTCTTCTTGTTTCTGGAGTATGGTACACGTTTTTTCTTTGCAGTACTTTTCACTCCACAGCTTTCTCCTAAGACAGAACGGCTTTCTACCTTGTTCGTGATGCATTAACATCATTATGGATTAAAATACTCGGAGGACCAGGTAGGGATAAAATGACCACTCTTCTCGGTATAAAGATGTAGCCTGGCTTTCTCCGTTTTACATATCGATTGAGTTGAGCATCTGCACCTAAATGCTGCAAAGCTTTCTTCTCATTGACCCTCCCAATTAGAGGAA
>JAHZMW010003823.1:0-10676 GCA_027743745.1 Alloscopus bannaensis
CCTGAATGGAGTCACTGCAATGTAATAGGTCAGCAACGAATACATTGCCAAAGGGTCGCAATGCCTAAAATATGAATCATTCAGGCGTTCCAGGTGTTGGATCAGGTTAACTTTACCTGAAAGAATTACTCGACGGATTGCCTTGAAATTACACGAGTTTAGAATCGTCATTTTGACAAAGTTGAGTGAGCTTTTATTGAAGACTGAGGAGAAATAACATTTCACGCTCGACTCTTTGCATATACGTGTACGATGGTAGCCAAGAAAACTTATATGAATACATTTTAGATGCCGCGTTGCTTACGCTTATGTTTGCGTGTCTTCAAAAATGCTGACGTGTTACTAGTCAATTTCAAAAACACAGTTGTTTGACATAAAAATTAAGTAATTGCAATTGTTAAAAAAGATGAAATTACACAAATTTCATCCATCAACCTCACAAAGAAGACTGGGTTATGTTTCACTGGAAAAACGTCGATAATCAAGGTTCGCCCAGGTTCACATTGCATTTTTATTATTATTTTTATAATTTTAATTATGTTTCAGGTTCGGTTGAAAATAAAACCATAAATCCAATTTTAAAAATATGCCCAAATCTAAAACTTTCTAGTAGGCCATTAGGTTTTAAGTTTTTCACTGTTCATTTTACACTATACTGAATAAAATTTGTCTCAATAAAAACTGATGCACACTTTTTAAAATCGGAAATTCATTTGACCACTTTCTAGCAATTTACCATGTAAATAGAAAACCTTGCATCTTATCAACCCCTTGATCATTGGAATGATTAGTCCAACTACTAGTGGTTAGAAATTATATAAATTTCAAATGTGTTTTTAACATTTTGCCGGAATGACAGAGTTTAATATACAATTTATTTTACCATTGGACTAACTCACGCCATAGCTGTAAGTGGAACAAATTAATTTCACCAATAATTATATGGGAATATTTATCACAATTGGAAGACACTGCGTGAAACACGAAAGACGCTAACACTAATATGTACCGGTTGTGTGAGAAGATAATTGTAAATAAAATATATTATTTCAGTTTCGGGTTTGTCGACCAGTATTATTTATGGCGTGCTTCTAAATTAAAATCGTACCTGTCCCGCCGTCCGTCCGTATCATCGTTAACTCAAAAAACGGGCTGACTTTTTTGAATTTTGTACTGATGCTTTAGATTTGACTCATACAGAATTCACCGCGGGCACACGCACACCATTGGCTGTCCATTTCACGTGTTATTTTTATGTAAACAAGAGTAGTAGTACATCCGCAGGTTTAGCGACCATTCCGTCGCTCATTATGTGAATGAAAAAATACAAATAATAGAATGCTTATGAGTATACCGTTCCGCCCGTTTGTCCGTCCAGACGTTCTTAGCCACGATAAATTAAAAACGAATATACCTTTCATAACTTTTATACAAATGCATACACTGTCAGGCGTAAATATATCGAACGTGAAAACAAAAACCATCTTTCTCGTTGTTTCTTTTGATGTATTTATCACTTGTGCTAGCAAAAACACAATTTGTCACCTAGCGTTTATCTCACACAAACAATTGCAGTCAAACATTTAGTGTCCTCGAGTGTAAATACAAATATTATCGTCCATATTCCCACTGCTTCCTTGTACAACGCTCTCCGAGTAAAAAAAGAGCTTAGGCCTTCGTAAATATCGGTTTTACGTCAATATTATGTCACAACTCTCGGTGTCTGCAGAGGTGGTGAGGAAGTTTGTCAACTCCTCGGATGCATTAGCGAATCGCTATCGCTCTCCAAATGCTTGCCACCTGCAAACCTGATGTAATTAAACCATGAATAGTTAAAGTATATTTTAACCCTTTATTGACCTTGATGCTACGCTGGATAACGACGGATCGCTACTGTTTAGAAGACTCTCCACTTAGCTCGGTTGTAGGGTCTAGAGTCACGGGTGTCAACTGTCCAGTACTTCTGGAAGGATGATGACAGGTTGTAGGGTCTAAGGTCACGGGTGTCAACTGTCCAGTACTTCTGGAAGGATGATGACAGGTTGTAGGGTCTAGAGTCACAGGTGTCAACTGTCCAGTACTTCTGGAAGGATGATGACAGGTTGTAGGGTCGCCTCGACGAATAATTAATATTTTATTTTTGACACAAGATTGTTCTTTTTTCCCAATAATTCTGGGGAAGTCCAGATGAATTTTTTTATTCACCTCGTCACAAACATTAACTACAAGATTCCCTCTAATAGCTACTACTATTTATCCGTAATTTAGTAATTATCTTAGAAACGAGGAAAAATATTAATGACAACAGTTTCTCTACACAAGTGCACTTGATTCACTATTGGAGTTCGGAGAAAGAGTATTACTCCGTTGTGTACAATACAAGTATCTCTGTTTGTGTATCCCTATGCAGTATGTTGTGATCTATCTACTCTGTGTTGGCTACACCAACACTGAATGTTGCCACTCAGAGGTTCTCTAAGCAGAAGTCTCAGTTTTGTGGTCTCTCTCGATGACAATTGTAAACAACTCAAAATTGAGTTTTCAATTTTCCAAAATGCTACTTACACAAAATGTTTTATGTTTAATGCGGATGTTCAAATCACGTATATTTTATGGTTCCTTCATAAAATAATCTCAAACTGCCTCACAGGCACAGAACTATAAACGTTAGACTCTGCGAATTAGAATCTCGCCTTGTTGGAGCTGACTATATTGTTCTATAAACAATTTTAAATAACAAATTTAAGATTGAGCATGGGATTCTTTGTTTCATCTATTAATATGTCCACGTTGAAACTCACCTATTGCATTTGTTGTTCGATCAACAGCCGGAATATGACAACATTCAAACACTACATCCGAAATCACGGGAAAATACGGAGCTATATCGATCAAGAAGTGCTCCAAGACAGCTTTTGATTTATGTTCTACGTAGTATGGGTTTTTAGGTAGACGTGTCAAGCCTGCGACATGTTGAATTTCATGATTCCTTTGCTGATCAAAAATACATTCAACATTCAAAGTTGCAGGTCAGTTGGACCATTCCAATTTTTTATGGTTTTTTTGTTTCTATATTGGAGAAATATAGTCATCATTTTTACCAGTTCGGATAGAACCAATTATAGTTGACCAAAAAATTTCTGAGCATTTTGGCGAATTATCGAATTTTCCAAATCTGCCACACGAGTTTTCACTGAATCGGTATAGTATGGAGAACCAATTCCATTGTGTTCCCTTAAGGCGGGCGTCCTCGTAGTCCTAGCCCGAACTAACCGGAAAAAGTTGCTCGAATAGCTCTCAGAATATGTAACCTGGAAATCCAATTAAACCGGAAAATAGAGTTACAGAAAATATTAACATTTTGTAAGATTACTGCGGTGAATTGCTTTTTTACCTGGACATATGAATAGGAAATATTTTGAGTGGTTGGGATACTTTATGGTGTAAATGAGTTCAAAGTTTGATAGGTACTCATCTAAATCCAATCCACGAAACGCTTTCATTGTTCCACCCATCAATACATTACATTACATTGCATTGTTTTTGCAATATCATTATTGTGTATATATTACGTGCTGGTGCAAATTTTTTTTGCAGCCACCTTTTTTTAGGAACAACAATAAAACACACTTGGCATTAAATCATTGATGTGTTTCTTTAATGTGTGTAATTGTGGCAATTTAGGTTTATAGATATTATTAACTTATCCTATACCACCAATTTAGTAGTCCGTTATTAATAGTTCTATCGCAATGTATTTATGTAAATTTGTGAATATTAATCTACGTTAACCTTATAAATTTTAGTGATACTCCCAAGCAATTAAAACCACAGAATGTTAGTTTGATTATTTTATCATGACATCGTTTAATACACTCGAACTTTTATCGCGGACACCATTGACTTTTGGTTTATGTTTTGGAATGGACTTTAGTTTTTACTTCCGTTAAGTTGTCAGCCATAACAGCATCCATATCGCATTTAGCATATCGCTCTAGCCTTACGGCAGCCGGTGTTTTCGTTTTAAGTTCATCAATCGCCGTTTGCTTGACATTACCTGTCTAGCGACGTGACCCTGGCATATACCGGCATATCTTTAAAAATACAACATTAATTGCTTAATCGCCATTGTCGTATGTTATTTTTAGAATATTATTATTCAACTCACGTGAAAGTTTTTTTTATATTTTTTTGGTTTTTTGGCGGAAATTGAATCGTGGCATACAAATTTGATTGGCATGGTTGTCGCTGGCAGTACATTTTCAGTCTCACGAAAACTCCCCATCCGTTTGGTTTATTAATATTTTTTGCTAGCTGTCAAGACTCAATGTTTGGGGACAGATCGGAAGAAAGGTTCTAATATGTTTGCGTATTGGATATTAAAGCCCAGTGTTTTTGCTTGCTGCCTAACGTTCCAGGCGCTTTAGTAAAAAAACTTTGAAATTTTTGTTGCAAGTATATCTACAGTGAATTGTTTTGGAATGTAAGATGTATCTTGCGGCGATTAGTCTATTAAAAAATGGAAGCAACATTTTCAATAAAAATTTTAAGCATTGGCAAATTTAAAATCTAACTAAATAAATAAGAACTTTTAAAAGATATTTTACGGTACGGTCCAACCTCATTTGCGCCAGCAATCCCTTCATCGAATTCAGATGGTTCTGGTGTATTTATTTTCACGACTGTTGTGGGTTGTTTTTTTTGTGATAAAATCAATTTTTGGTTGGTCTTTGAAAAAAAAAGTTAACAAATATTAACTGGTTATACGTAATGTGACTGTGACAAACGCGAAACTTTTATTCCGTACTGGAATGAATGCGTCGGCATGTCATCGCTTTGCAGCGGACAACAATTAATTTATGTAATATAAGTAAACATATTTGTATTTTCAAGTATCCCCGCTTACTCAGTGCGATAATGTCGACATCTGCGTCTGGGCCACCCCATTCCACAATTTTCATCACCACTACATCAAAATTAAATTTTGCATGCTTTGAGAAATATTCGTCCGGAGTTGACGTGTGTATGTTTTCTGCAGAAATAATCATTATCATAATGTTATCAATTTTTACGATATAAATCAGTCCTACTTTTGTATTTGTTCTTTTTCTATCCTTCCAGAAATTTCCAAGTCATTGTACCTTTACTCATTGCACGAATGGAAGGACAATATTTCACATGAAATCTGTTAACTTTAAAGCATTAACCTCACAATTGACTCTTTGATCTCCAAATTTTACTTCTTTATATATAGGACTGAAACACGATTATTCGTAGCCCAATTGTCATTTAGCACTAGCCCTTTTTTTTCTCATTTTTTGTTGAGTGAAACTTTGTACTCACAACGTTTTCTGTAAAGCTGACAAGTTCTCTCATTAAATTGTATTTATCAAGGCATATATATATATATTTTTAATTATCAAGTGACCCCAAACGCTGATATTAAAACCGTGTGCTTTCAACTTACTGAAGCATATTTTCTCACATCATTTTTCACGAGCACCCCGCTCTCATAAGAAAGAAACACAGTTTCTATCATACATCTTTCCAAGTACAAAAAATACAGTCTTCTCTTTCTTTCTTCTTCTATGCAATCTTTCTGCGTTCAATTTCACTCATTCAGGTAGTAATGGTATTTGTTTTGTCTGTAACACAGTAAGGCAAAATTCCAAATTATTATTAAGAAGGGAATTAATAGACAGTGGATTCCTTATATACTGATTATGCAGACACATTTCTACCTAATTGATGGGCCAAGTCGTCATCAATAACTGCAGAATCTGAATCCGAAAGCCTAGAATATATAAAATTAATTACTCGTCAGCCACATATTTATTTGCACAATTAGCAGTTTATTAATATTTATTAGCAATTTATTTTACACCCGTTGTTAACAAAAAACTGGAAAAGTAAAAATTTCTCCATTTTTGTGTATTAAAATGAATTTTTAATTTCTCTTGTTCTGTACCAAATAATCGTCTATTCGCAAACTTACAGCTCAAAATCGGACTGCAAATCAGCATTTTTTATATGTTTTCGGCGAAAACAAATTTCTAAACATCAACGCCAGTCAAGGATTTCAAATTACACCAAATGGTGTGAAAATTTTGTCCACAGGAGGAGCCTTGAAAGAACATTATATTGGTAGAGTACAAAACGCATGGTAATTTGAGTTCGTAATATAAAGCGACAAACAATGATTCATTCATTGACACAATTGAAATATGCGATTATTGAACTTCAATCACATAAATATTAATTACATGACTCACATAATGTTTTTGTTTCTCCAAAACACTGTCGATAAATCCTTTCACAAATGCATTTTGGTTTCACCACAGCGGTGCCCTGATTTTGTTGATTTGTGGAGTGATCGTATTTGTTTGCAAACTGCCGTGCAAATTCATCAAAACTTTGCTGTTAAATTATCAATAAAAAATAAAAGTGACTTGGTTGTTTAAAAATCTGCTGTCATGATTGTACGCTATCAGTTCTTAGTTAAAAGTTATTCAACTGATTAATCTCAATGTTTTTTTCGGTTTTCCATTTAAAACTTGTAAAGTTTAAGTCTATCCGGTTGCCTTCCATGGCGGCCAGGAAATAAATGAGACACGGTTTATCCGCAAATCCCCGCAGGACGGTCAAATCTGACGGATTTGAGTTTTTTCGTCACCGTAGGAAACCTGGAGAAGCGTGCGTGCAACAGTATTCACGTTTTTTCTGAGTTTAGTCCAACAAACAAACTAATTCTAACAAACATTGAGAACAAGTTTACGTATTATGCGGCTTATGAGTTTTTATATACAACCAAGTGCTATATTGTATATGGGAACGTAAATATATTACTTCAGCTAATCTAGTAGATGGGCCATTTTTCAAAATCGGAGCAACAATGACGGGATGGGAGGGTACTGTTCAGAAAATTGACGTCAGCAAAAAATAAGTTGCAATTGACAAATACAGAATATGTTCTTAGTTAATTTGGACAAAAATATACAATACAATAATTTTAGTGCCTACAGTGGGTGGGAATCACATTTTAATATTTGGAGATAATATTAATTAATGACAAAAAAAATTTTTGACTGTAGAATTGCCCTCGTGTGTTCGTACGTAGATTTCACTTTTCTGGTTCGTGTCAATTTTCAACAGTCTTTTCTATTTAAATTGTAGTTTTGTACAATTCAGTAGTTTTCAGTAAAATTCGCTTTTTGTGTAGATAAAAATTTTTATATCAAAAACATCTTTTGTGTAATCGCGGAAAGTTTATTCGCATGTAAGTAAGACCTCCTCGAATAGATATCTGAAGAGAATAAACAAATACGTAATACGTTAGTTTTTCCTTAATGTTGTCCCACTAGGTAACTAAAAAAATTCACTGGATCGATTTTTATGTCTTCCTGAAATTTATTTTATTTTCAGACTAGTTACGACAAGCACCTTGTCAGCCGTGAGTCGTAGTTAAAAACGTTTTACAAGGACATCGAAATTGCAGATCCGAGCAATAAGAACTTGTTTTCTTCCCCTCTTTTAGACATTTGCTTTATTGAGCAAATAACATCGGCGGTAAATCACCATACACGTTGTTTATATTTGGTGCAATATATATTGACTGACGCGTGTTGTCTCAGTTTAACATACCACAATCGAATGTTTTTGCTAATTCTCAAATGTTGCATTTAGTATATGTCCGCACTAATTGAAGAGCACGAGATCAGTCTCCGTTGTATTAAGCGGAGTCGAAATTTGGCCTTCCATTACGAAAGCCTGCCGGGCAGATTTAAGGATGACGTACTTGCATTCTTCAATTTTTATCGCCCGATTGGTTCGCATGTTTACACGTCTTCAGTAATTGGTGGTGTCTTTAAAATTTTAGTCACAAATGATCAAATAGAATCTGGTGTGCGTACACTGGTTTGGTCTAATCATTTCTGAACTAAGAAGTTAATAAATGACGCGTTAAATGTAAAAGAAGGTAATTATGAAAAAGTTTCAGTAGAAGTTGTAGGAAGAAATGGAGATTCAAATGCGCGTCATTCGTCATTATCGAACACGGCAAACGAAATGGAAAGACGGAAGGTTTAAGCAAAATGTTCGAGTATCAAAAAATCCACAACAATCTGCGACGATTTTTTTAAAATACAAATAGGGGACCCTAGGCACCAGTTAGCTACATACTTTAAAACCGAAATCTAACGACAACTTAACCTGGTTTGTCGAAACAAAACATTGTTGGATTCCCAAGCAAACTAACTTACTTTTGAATCGATTTTTCATCAATTTCACTTTAAACCTGGCTTACTCATCCCTCACTGTGGTAGAACAAAGATCGCTCATAATAATACCAGGCAAATGCATTACAACAAACTTCATCATGTGACAACCCATTATTGTCGCTGCCGGAGAATGTAAATTGCATTAGATTTTATCAGGAAAGTGATTGTGGGGGAGCTACAGTAGCTGAAGTAACGAAGCCTAGTCAACTGTGTGCTACAATTGTTAATTCGTATTCCTTTATTGTTTGTGGCTAACTCTAACACTCAACATGTGTGTAATAAAACGACACCGAATGGTTGCTTTTATATGCAAACACATACGACAAACAGAAAGATAATTAAAAATCCGGAAATTTAGTTCATATACAGTGTTCTAATTTATTGGTATATATCAATGTTTCACTATGCAAAAATCAGTCTCTATTCAATTAAATGAATTTAAAAATTGCTTTTCAGCACTCACTTGTTTTCTCCCAAATATTGATATGCACTTCGTTTATTTCATGGAGCTCTGGAAAAAATCATTGCTAGAAAATTTGCATCTCATCGTGTACCAAAATTTTACTTTAACTATCAACACGCAATGCAATAAATATTATGTACATTATAAACATCTACATTTACATTAGGTTTGAGTGATATTTATTATGGGATACAATGATCCAGTTGCAAGAAATGGATGCCTTAATATTGCATAACTAACCATACCATTGACGAAATCACAAAGGAGGGACCCCACAATTTTTTGCCATAATCGGCGATATTTTGGTAATCTCGAGCCAAAGCTGATGTCATCTCAATGCCTCTAGACCAACACGTTATTTCCCCCATGTAGTCTTCATGTCAACCCAACAGCTTTATCCCACACGAACAACGAATACCTTTCTTTGTGTATTTCTTTTCGATTTCGTTCGAGAAGGTTTAGTGGTGGTGTGCGGTTCAAGATACAAAAACGTTATTCAGATATGTGATTTTCCTTCACGACCAACACAAGCTAGTCATAGTCAACTTTAATTTCGTGAAAGAATTTAGTGTGCAGTTAAAAATAAAATAAAAGTTGAATTTCATACAAATCAAACATTGCGGTTGGAGTTACCGTTATTGTGGTTTGATAAGTAACGGTTTTATGAACAGTTCTCAATACAGGGAGAACTACAAAGCGCGTCTTGATATATTGGTAAAAATTGTTCACGTTTTATTGTGCAGCGGGGTACTGGAGGCAGTGCCCAGCAAATCCACCGAAATGTCAAAATCAAGTGCTACAATCCATTGCCTGTTCCTGATTCTCGCAATATCGACTCTAAGGTAATTACATATTTGAATGTACACAAATTTATCAAAATGTGGAAAGCAAAAATTATTTTTAACAAAAACAAAAACAATTTTACAATGAACCACAACATCGTTTATTGTTTTTGCCAACTGGCAAAATTACGCGTTCACGATTGCGGTTCTCATTATTATTCTGTTTTTCACCGACTGATAATCTTGATGTGTCCATTAGCAGCTATGGAAATCTTCAACGGATTGATGATGTGAAAATCTACACCGACATGAAATTTCTTTTTCCTTGCAGCGGGTGAGTTTTACACATTTTCCACAGTTTGTATAGCTGACGTTTATTGCAATGGCGATGAAAAAGAGCACGTAGCATTCGCTTCACTGTTTGCGCACTCTATCCGCCATCTCGTGGAGCACCATTACACTATGTTCAATAACAAACAAGGGACCGAGTCGTGGCAACCCCTGTGTGGATTACCTACAGGGAGGAGGCACACATGCCAATGAGCCACGAAGAATACTCCAACCTGATATCTCTGCTGATTACGGCACTTGACAGTGCCGACAATCCAGCAGAGATACTCATCGAAGACCATCGACTCAAGGAAGACGGAAGAGGCCTGGTGCTGTGTACAAATGAATACACAGCAAACTGGGTCATCGACCAAATTAGCAAAGCGGATGAGGGGAAATACAAAGGCTGGAGAATACAAGAATTCCCCTCGCAGCTCCGCATGAAGACTTACTCCACTTTCTACGAGGGGCCCATCCCAGAGAGAAATGAGTTCCTGACCAAACTACACGCTCGAAATCCAACCCTTGGCGCTGTGAGCTGGCGAGTTATCAAAATTACGCCGGCCACACAAAAGCACCGACGGGATGGGTCAGCAGAGAGGGTGGGAGCGTGGATAACCCTCAGCATTCCTCAAGGGTCAATAAAGGCCTTTGAAGATTTAGACCGAAGACCATACTACGGGTTCAGGAGACTAGATGAAATCCGCCAAAATGGTCCTAAACGGTCCGATCCAAAGGAACGGACTGATGACAACAACAAACAGTAAATGGGGGTGAGCACGTCATCGCACATGGTAGTAGTGGGGAGGTATCATACCCCCTCAC
>JAHZMW010003824.1:0-14628 GCA_027743745.1 Alloscopus bannaensis
TTAACACCTAGTGTCAAATTAAGGCTGGCCTGCATGTACAATAGGTACAGCATAAAAATGCTAATAATAACGAATTTCACTTTGCCAAAGAGAAAATGAATGACTTCACTCAATCTGAAAATCTCAATCAAGTTTATTTTGAGGTTGGTCATTCCCTCCCTTGTTGCTACATCGCAAAAGATCTGTACCTAATCTACAAATCCAATCAGTTTAAAAAACAGACAAAATGTGTCTACATTATTTATAACAACCGGGTAAAAATATTGTAGAGAATATTTTAATATTTATCGAGGAAGTTGTGGGGGGATCAGTAATAATTCGCTTATCATTTTGATTGTTAAACCAACCTTAATAAAACCACTTGAGTGGGATGGTCATGATTTGCTTACGGGCTAAAGCTACGAAGGCATGTTGCAAAAAGCATCTCCACAGTCCTCCACACACACGTACGGTTTGTCAACGTCATGGTCGTAACAACACGGCATCAAGTGGAAATAAAATCCTATGAATCTGTTTTGTATTTTCGCCGAGATTTTATCACTTCAAGATTAATCGCTTCATTTACATTAAGAACAAGTCGTATGAACTTTTGTTCGTAACCTATTCATGCGAAGATGTAGTATAAATTATCACCATGTTTTCACTGTACAACTCTGTTCAGCATTTCGCACCACGTGTTTGGTCTCAGAATTTGTTGTGCCACCAATTTGGTGGCCATTTCAACGGTCGTGTGAAATTTGGACGCGTTGTGCGTCACAAACAGAGCTTTGCCATCACATCAAGAATCTGCAGCTGCATTACTGCCATTATCGTGCGAACATTGCATGTTCGTTTCTGACAATTCGTTGAAACGGGATTTTATATGAATGAATGATTTATGATAATGTTATTTTGACCTTAACAGAAGGAAAGAATGTCTGCGATAAACTACTGTATTCTGTCAAGGCTATTACCATGCAGCAGGCGCTTACTGGTTTTCAGCTTAGACCTCGTATTTAGTCCGATCTTGTCTCCAGTTTAAAATCAAACCCTACGTCTGCTGACATCCTACTTCACAAAAAACATTAAAGCGGACAACAAATAATTTGACAATCCACTATAGCTCGGCCCTCTCTCTCTTTTAACGGTCGGTTTAAAATGCAAAATCGACTGAAATCGTATCTGGGAGTCTTTCTCCTAGTCGGATCTGTCAATATATTACCATACTCTGAAGCATTTCTAGCGCCTATAGCTGCAAGGCTCCCATTGAGGGTACTTAAATTATTTGAGTTGGTTGCTTGTAAGTTGAACATTACTACAATGTGTAGTCATACATCTAAACTCGTGTCAAACATCTTCCTCAGGGCACGCCCGCACCTCTAGGAACACCATGGCCGGAGCCGGTGCTCTCTGAAGTGTCTTCAATTGCTTACGCTATTCAGAGCAGAGATGCAATAGTTTTCTCGTCAAATCTTGCAAATTGTTCGGTTCTCAACTCCGCTTTCAGCAGGTATTCAGCCGACTTACTTTTTCGTGATCTTCCTGTACAACCTGCTCCGGGATACACGGTTTTCTCTGGGATAGAGATTGAGATTGAGTCGTACGCTGGAAGCCACTGCGGCGATTACCCTAGCTTACCACCACCAGAGGAACGGGACACCTATGAAAAGTGTAAGCAGAATTGATGCAAGTCTTGGCAAAGTCTACCAACTCAATTGTAGGATTAGATATTCTCTGGAGTATAATTGTAACTCATTTAAATCCAAAACGTAGACAATCTCTGGGTAGAAGTTAAAGAGGGGAACTCACAGGCTTCGGCAAGAATTTATGCATTAAGTTTGTATCTTATTGTATTATCTTTTCTTTTAGCTTTTGTAGCAAGCGCTGAATCTGATTTTTACATCATTAAACACCTAGGCACATAGTGGATGACCAAAGTTTTCCGTTCGTTAGCAGTACATTTCCGGAGCTCTCTGCAAAGGTAATATTACTGCACATTTGCTAACAAGCACATGCAATTGCATTTAAATTAGCAAAAAAATACAAATGATATATCATTGTAGGGGTCTTATCTGCCGGAATTAACCTACGAAGCAAATGAAGTGCAGGGAGTTATTAATTATGCCAGAGACAGAGGTATTAGAGTGATTCTTGAATTTGACACACCTGGCCATACCCTCGTTTATGGAAAATCTCATCCTGGTAATAAGTCATAGTTTAATTACTTTCGCACCCACTCACTTTAATTAATTTAATACTACATTCACAAAACATTCTTTGAACACAAAGAGCTACTAACTCCATGTTACGGTGATGGCGAAAACCCTGGTACGCCAAACTACACTTCTCATGCAGCCTATGAGATTCTGGATCCAACAAAGGACTTTACTTATGACTTCATGCGCCAACTTTTTACTGAAATACGAGACGTGACGAAAGATACTTTCGTACATCTTGGCATGGACGAGGTGATTATTATTTGCTCATTTGTCCCATCTCCTTATAGAGAGAGCAGTGCAATTACCCAACCGCACCACGAATGACTTACGTGGCAAAATAATAATAATAATGGCATTCTTAATTAAAAAGGTCTACTACAGCTGCTGGCAATCTTCTCCTGAAATCAAAGAATTCATGGATGCTCACAACTACACAGAATACAGCCAAGTCCAGGAGCACTACACTGTTCGTCATTTAGCAATGGTGAAAAGCCTCGGGTTGAAGCCGCTAATTTGGCATGATCCTCTGGAGTTTGGAGTTAACGTATGCTTTTCTTATCTCACGGTTAAATGCTCAATATATCATGATTACCTACCTTACACTCAGGTAATAAAGTGTCCATATAAAGCCAACAGTTGCATTCTAGTAATAAACACATGCACGATTCCCTTGCAGCTCGATAAGGACATTGTGTTGCAAGTATGGAAGAAGGCTGTCAATGGAGATTGGACTGCGTACTTCCAGGTAATTTGCAAGCAATAAGTTTCATCCACTGAGTCGTGTGGTATATGAGCATCTGCAACTCCTATTGTACTCACACTGTTTACTAATATGGCACATCTTGTTAGCCATGATGTTTCAAGATCTAATCGCGTGTTTGCCTAATGGAAGCACTTTGTTTCTTTAACTTAGCATGCGCTGGACGAAGGCTATCAGGTAATTTTATCATCCCCCTGGTATCTTAATTACATTGCCTATGGGGAAACATGGAAAGAGTATTACGAGTCGGATCCTGTGCTCAGCTTGCCAGACAGTGAGGAAATAATTATTACCTACATTCGTGATTTGTTTGGAGTGAGTAGAAAGCAGAAGCTGCTAATAATCAAACTCCGATTTGCCCATTTCAGTTCGGGATGAGCAAAAAGAGCTGATTTTAGGAGGCGAGGCATGCGTTTGGGCAGAATACGCTGATCCCACAAACTTAGTGCAGCGCATCTTCCCTTACGTCGGAGCCGTCGCTGAGAGGTTGTGGTCCCCAATGAGCGACTTGAACAGTAGTAGAACGGATGACGCAATGCATAGATTGGATCAGCACAGGTGTCGTCAACTTTGGCGAGGAATTCCTGCTCAACCTATTTTCAATGGGTACTGCTTCCCGCAAGAAAAGTCTGTTCGCAACAATCTTCAAAAATCCGACCCAACAACAGCGGCAGCAAGTGACTTAATACTGTGCCATACTCTCAATATTATTGTGCTACTCACCACCACCGCATTGTTGTACTTGCGGTGAACTGAGACGAACTTTCCGCATAACACCATTATAGAACAATTACAATTGTTGTAATGATACTCTCGATTTCATCAATCAACTAATTACATGAAAAACGTGATAGCGTCTTGACTTGCATATTAAATAAGAAAAAGTTTCAAGATAACAAGGCAAACTGAATAAATTATTGGATGAGACTTGTCAGTATCTTTCGTGTAGAAAACACCTCATTTGCTTGCCAAGCATACAATGTACCTATTGAACGTTTTGTTCTGCCATTATGTACTTTACACGTCTTCGTCTTAAACCCTTTGGCTTTGACTCGCCCTCTGCTTTTGAGGTAAGCTCACATTTGCATGCGTTTAAATACTTCATCCATCACAAAATTACGAACCATGACTGTTTGACGCTGCTCATGTAACGAGAACGGGAAATAGTCAATATAACGGACAGATGAATGAATGAATTGTTGTTATTAATTAGCAGCCTTGTTTTAAGTTTCAGCGTCTCCCCCTCTCTCTCTCGTCTCTCTGTGGCACACACACCTTGATTTCCCCACGATGTATGTGCGGACTCCACCAACTCATTAATTAGTCTGAGTGAAGCTACTGGTTTTAAAATTTACATTTGTAGAAAGATAATAAATGTTCCTCGCGGCGAAAGAGGTATAATGTCGCTTTTCCTGTATGAAAAATGATAAGTGATAAGGGTTTCTCAGCTTGTCTCGCGGCTAAAAAATCCCATTTTTCGTGCTCATCGAAACTTGATCTTGTGCATACGAGACTGTGCGTTGTTAATGTTGCTTTAATGCAAAGATTGGCGATTACACGGTCTGAAAGTATTTTCACGACATAGGATAACCTGAAGATTGTAAATGATAGTCTTCGTATGAATTGCAATTTAGAAAATGAAATTATAAGTTTGTGAGACATGCCTGATCCTGAATTACTCATTGAGGAGGTTTGCATATTAAACGGATGTATTATAGGTACCTACCTGCACGTCTTGTAGGGAAGGAAGAGAATACATAATGACTTGTTTGTTGTAAACCTTTGCTCACTTGTGGAAGCAAATCGAGAGTGTAATGGTGTGGAAGATCAGACAATATCTGCATGTAATATTCATACGAGTGTGACTGATGAGTGAATTAATTGCGATAAACCTCTATCATTCTTTGGCTAATAGGTCGTATAAATCACGACGGGATAAAATAATTGATCTGGTTTATTCACTTTTGATCAGTAAAGGCATCAATTAATCCGAGTACTGTACAAGCTGTAAAGAGCAGGTTGACTAGATGCGAGCGTAAAACAGTTTCTAAATTTCACAGACATGCGTGGTGGGCTGAGTCGAAGTTGTGAGTCTGCATGAGGTCATGTTGACCACTGTGTTTGCGCATTCAACGAGATAGTCAATAATTGTGTAACTTTCGATTTTCATTGATTGTTATTTATGAAAATGAAAAGATATCGCATCCACGGTCTTACGCACACACACAGAGATGAGCACAAACATAAAATGTGTTGCTTCCTACGTAAAAACAAGTGTAAGTGCGGTTAATTGAGATAAAACCGAAAGTGAACAATACAAAAACCATCAAACAACATGTCAAACCACAATGTAAATCTCGGTCACGTCGTCTTTAGGAGGAAAGACAATGAAAAGATCAACCCATAACTATCACAGTCGTGTTGAGTTACGACTTGTAAATAGTATTTAGTGCAAAGGACTATGCGACTACGATGATGATGGAAGTTTCTAATGCTCACATTTGTTCAATCAAACCTTTTTCAATAAAGACTTCCAACCGCACAAAAAATATGCGCATGTTGTTGTGTTCGACTCTTCTCATCGATAGCATCATAAACTGATTTGAACATTTGCAATCATAGATCATTCACAATTCTGACGGTATTTTTCACAGTGCCGAGTCCCTCTCATGCGTAGAGCGCTGCTATCACACTGCCCATTATTAACATCAGAACGTAAAAAATTGATGTGTTTGTTTTATTCGAGTAAATACATTGATCCGCCTTTGATGATAAGATGGACAATGACAATCAATCAAACCAGAAAATTTCATAATCGGACATTTTATTTTCTTGTATTGTTTTACGCCTTGTGCTCAACTCTAGTTTGCTTTCTCTCACTCTTTCGTGTAGACACACCTTGACCTGAACTTTCGTTAAATTAAAGGGTATGAAAGAGCGAGGTAAGTGGACTGATTGAAATGAGATTCATTGACTACAGTGTTTGCATGGTCATCCAATAATCCTAATCGTTGTAGGTATATAATCCACTGACAAAAGTACCATGTCCCCAAAAAACCAAACGATTTTTGCAATAAATGATTGACAAAGTTTATGGCATGCATTCACTCACACTATTCAATTGCGGATGAATGTATACGTCACCTAAACAATGGTGAAAACTTTCGTGTGAGAATTTGACCCGAAAAGTGGCAAGGACAGACCTCATGATTCATGTTTCTAATATATTCATAAATGCTAGGATGCGTAGGAGCAAACAGACTTTTACATTTAAATTTTCATGTATTAATGTGTAAATTAAAAATGAAAACATGAGGTTCCACTATCCGCTCAAATACAGGAATGTAGTCAGACAGCAAAGAAAACTGCCTGAGCACAAATCATTTAAATCTTATCTTCCCCTTTCTCCAACACAGTTATGGTTATGATTTATGAATAAAACATTAGTTAAAATTACAAGAAAGCACAATATTTGCCACAAACTTGCTGACTCAATTGCTAATGCAAATTTACGTCGACAGCTCGTTGGAGATCCGTCTCTCAATTCAGTCAATTTGTAGTTTTTCTTCTCATTTCATATGCTCAGGTGCATCGTATAAACTTGTCGAAGCCGTTGCTGTGTAATTTCCCTAATTCTGCAAAGAATAGGTAATGGGTACAAGCTACGCAAATTGCTCTTATGCACGCTCAGAACGGAACAACACATTCACATGCATCAGGAAATGAATTACATTTATCTCATTTTTAGGCTTGTGTGCTGGCGATAATTCGATGACAAACAATTAACGACAGGCCACCTACACATTACACCTGCGCCTCTATGGCCGCAAAAAGGGACGCCCAGTCCCCATTAATTTCAACACACAATAAATAAATAACTGGATTGTATGCCATTTGAAGCTAAATTGAAATACCTCGTGGAGCACTGTCTCAAAAATGAAAGCTCAAGCCTAAACATATTACGTGGCTAGTGGAAGATTTCTTTAAGATGCGCTTTAAAATATGTACTAGGGAATGTGGACATATAAAATGTGTTAATAAAATGCTCCGGCAATATTATGCGGTATAAATTACTCGAGTTGAATTGTTAGCGATATCAAAACATGATTATCAATTTTGTATAGGAAGAGGGTTGACAAAATATAGAAAACGCTCGTTTCCCTATGATTATACCTCATTGTATACGCTCACGTGGTTGAATTACTGTCTAGATAAAACGGAAATACACTGAGTAAACAGGCACGTACTTCTGATGGGAATGATAAACGCTGATAAAATCGCTAAAGAGGAGACTTTTTTCGCAGTGCAAACTCCGCACTAACTTGAAAATAAATAAGATTTATTCTTCGACCAGCAGCGAGGTAACCAATTTATGACTCATTCATCGGTGGAAAATAAAGTTTGTATGTATTTTTGTATGCATTTTTGTTCTTTGACAGATATTGCCTCATTTTCTACTCGGTGGTATGAACAAGTGCATACAATTTACAATATCTGACTTGCATACACCGAATAATGACCTGGCGAGAAAACACGTTACGATACAAGACAACATACTAACGTTATTGAAGACTTCATAATATGAAGTCAACGCACTGTTCCAATGCCGTCAGTCATGTCGCTGTTGTTTTTAAGTATTCGCATTTGAGACTTGATAAATATAGTTACACGTAATTCATATCTACAAAAATTTGCAAAATATTACTTTCACTGAATTTGCACAAATTGATATTTCGAAAAATGAGTATCAAAACCAAAAAGAAAATGCTAAAGTCTGCACACACAAATCCTGAGACAACGAAACTCAAAGTAAATCAAGCGGTTACTTCACTCAATTAGCTATGCACAGTATCAGTATCATCAGTATTATAAACTGGTCGCTTGCCTGAGTTATCGATTATATGTGCAACTGGAATTTTACATCGTTCCGCAGAACTAACGATGTAGGTTATTGAGTATCTGTATCTCTCGGTATAAAATTGAAGAGAAGCGAAAAGCATTTGCCACAAGTAGCACTCGACAGTCCCGCAATGATTTTCATATTGTAATCTGCATGATAAAAGTTCTGTAGAGTTTTTAACGATCTCATAAAATTGTCTCTAAATCGGTGCTCAGCCAAGAAATGCTTGGATGAACTATTAAACCATCTGAGTCATTTGACTCAGGTTTCGCTATATAAAAAATAAGTTTATTTCACAAGATTTACCAGTTCAGAAGAATCACAAGGTTCAAATAGGTTAGTACGGACTTTTGGAAATAGTCCATTCATTGAAAGAATGTCGGAAGTATGCGGATATGCTTTTGGCTAGTTTTCTTTTCGATGAAGTTGGCACAAACCATTTCATACTAAACAGTACACAAGAGGAAGTAAAATGCATTGAATTACGCAATGCTACGAATGCAACACTTTGTATTTCCGGAGTCCCGGAATATAAAACCGAGTGTTTCACCAAAGCTTTTTTTTAAATTTCTATATGCACGTACGGCCAGAGTTTGTAATATTTTCTCCAAGATCTTGGCATATTTATTGTGCATTTGACTTCCCCTCTATCACATCAAAGAGTTCGCCAGGATGACATCATTAACCATCATCACAAGTATAATTTGAATACCGCGTCTAAATCAAAAGTCAAAATCGTAAATAATTGGTTTAGGTGGCAATTTATCAACAGATTTAGAAAACGTGATTCATAAAAGTCGTGATTATTATCTGGTAATAAAACAGGATTTCATTTCCCCATCTTCAGACTCAGTCTTTTCTGTGGATTTCATGAGTCGTGAAATAACAATGACCCTGGAAATTTATAAATTACGTTTCACAATACGTGTTCCAGTGTAATTCCAATCTGTCTGATGGACTCTTTATTGTTAATATCTACAACAACAAACAAGCAAGTATAGACGTAGTACAATATAAGACGTCGACGATGATGGCTTTAATGGAGTAGGCAATAGTGTATAGTATCGCAAATTACAAACCAAATCAAGTTTTTCAATTTGCAGGAAACTGCATAAAACACTATTGGATGTATGAATAATCTGATTCCTCCGAGCTCTTGATCGATCGTGACAAGACAAAAAATCAATCAAATGTATAAGGCTTCTTTTCTACATTCGCTCAAGAGCACACAGCTACTAGATCATAGTCGTATCAATAACCTTTTGTATTAATTTGCCTACGCAAGGCTATACTCTGCAAAATGACTGAGAATACTTCAAAATAAACAGAAAGTCAATGAAAATTAAGGGAATACACTTTAATGTGTCATTAGCCACGTAGCAAAAAAATCATGTGCGTATGGAGCATATGCAGTGGAATCGCCATAAGCAGCACAGCGAAATTTGCGACAATATGCCTGGAGGATAAAAATAAGAGTGACATCTGACAAATGAAATCGCACATATTTATCATCTAGCAACCACCTTATGATTGTCATGCCAAGTCAGATATAGGCAGGACGAACTAATTAGCAGCAGGGGTAATTAATTACAAGTGCCACATGGCAAGGATGGATGGTTGCATGAATTAGCTGTGCACTTTTTCTACTGTTGTAAAGTAGCTTGGCATCACCCAACAGAAGAATGCATGGGTGAAATGAAAACCAAAAGAAAGTAAATTCTACCAAACAAGTCGTTGTGGACCTCAATAAATCAGCCGGAGAAGCCCTTCTTGTGTCAAGATTACCATCAGGAACGCGCTATCCACTGATGTAGAGACCTGTGTAGTCTTACGTTACCTGTTTTGTCAGAATGAGAGTCAGACAGCACACTATGTCACTAGCACTGCAAGTAGACATTAGGCACAGCGAGATGCTAATACAAATTTGAATTAAAACATAAATAATACCACACGTTCGCAGTCGATACAAACGTGTCTTCCCTGCACAAAATATTACACATTTTTACTAATCTGATATCTATTTTTTTCGACTGCCGACGCGACTTCAATGGTTGATGGTGTCTGTGGCAAATGACAAAGAAATCAAGAAGCACCACCCTTCCCTTGTCATTAAACAATAACTTAAGGTCATCACGACATTTTCTCTTCAAAATATACCCAGAGGTGGAGAAACCGGAATAGGCTGAGGAGCATTTTTCTTGTGATTTTTACGCTCTCGATAACATGTTGAGTTTTTATGCTTGCAAACCAATAAATCACCCTCTACAGTCGGTCGCAAATCCCCTCTATCGCAAAAAGAATACTTTCATTGAATGTCTTCGATCCGTGAGAGTTTCAGCTGTGTAAATCACACATTACTAGCTTACCTGGAGGGAAATCAGTATCGATTTCTAATTTACAACATTTCTTCACCTTATCAGGAGGTTATTAATATTAGTACTCTTAGCTAATGCTCACCATTTACGGATTCCGAGCTCAGAATTTATGCTTACAACATTTAGAGAATTGGTGCTTGTTTGCAAACTTTAACTATCTGCATTAAAAACAAAATCACAGAAATAGGCCTTGGAGAGCATGTAAATAGTAGTTAAAAATTGGATGACACTACAATACATTCTTAGTGATTTTTTTGTTGTATGTCAAAAGACTACATTCATTTTTACTGTTAATGTGTGGTACATATATCTCAAAGCTGTTACTAAAGCATTACTCCATCAAGCCGACATTTCTACTGAAATATGACGCTGGACATTTGCCAAGATAAAGAATTCTTTGACTGTTTATTAATTAATGCGAGTACGCACATATATGCACAAAAATGACAGACAAGTCTCGTTTTCATCGTTTTATGATGCATACATACCTAAGTGTATAGTCGTGGCCAATCTGCATTATGCTTATTATGTCACAGGAAGGAGCAAATTGTCGTAAATGCTTGCTTATGACTTTACATTAACAACTTGAATTAAAGTTTATTGGCAAAATTTTCATAAATTTGAATGAATTAAAATATTTACAAAATTACTATCGAATTACCTGCTGTAAGATAACAACTCAAACAAAACTCAACCTAGTTTTATAGTAGCAAGCCATTGTTCGCTTATTTTTAACATAGTATTATACTTTAATAGCAAAAATGTGCGTTTTACACCACTGACCGATATTGTATGCAATATTCCATGCTTATTTCGCTGCAGTGCACGCGTGTTTAAAACTTGTATCATGTGCCATTATTGTTTGACTTTATAGGATCACCACTTCAACAAGTAGCAGGAATGAGAGCTATTAAATGTTTGCGCAGGGAAAACATGCACAAACACAGTCGTCCATTTGGTATCTGTACCTTAGACGAGTCATAATAATTATACTTGTTTGTAAATTAACTTCCTCATTACAAGAATTTTTAAATCCTAGATTCACCACATGTCGTATCAAAGCAGCTATTTTTTGGACGCGTTACAATATCGCTTAAAAACAACAATTGACTTAAAACCTCAAATCAGGATGATTCATTGCTATTTGCGAACTAAAAACCATTGATAGTTTTAGCTCACACTTCATTCAAAGAGATGGGGAGTCCTTCGTCGTACGCACAGGTCAACAATATGCAAATATATGCGTGTGTAAATGCATGTTACCGATTACATTGTGAAATGACAACCTGATTAGATTTACAAGACAAAAGAGCTTTTGTCGCACTTAATGTTCGTCTTGAGTTCAAACATGCTGTTCTTTATGTATTGCGACGATAAATAGTGAATTTGAATGAGACTCGGTATACTCATATTGTCGCTTGAGGACGGTTACAAATAACTTCAGTCAACAAGTTGTTTAAATGTCATGAGCGATAGGATAATGAGAACGGACATGCGATCAGAAAAAAACAAAGTCATAAAAGTAACAGAGACTAATAGAGTGTAGCGAGACAATAAAGATTTTCTACGGTATTCGTATTTCCTAGTTTGCACCATACCAAATCCCACACTCCCGTTGTTTTACACTGCACATAAATAGTTTATGTTACGATAAGGATCTACTTTCGTTACTGGACGAAAGTTAATATAACGATTCAAGTTAAACACAGGTCGCTGTATTCTCTACAATTTATAGGTAATTACCTACGTCCATGTTGATCGTCCTCCAATAAATTACACAAGCTGAGCATGTCCGTGCATAAAATATGTCATGTACGCGACGTATGTAATTAGGAGCATAAACACGGTCTTATTCAAACATCCCACGATTGATGGGTAGTTCACGCCTGACACGTGTACCCTTAAATGACCTCTCTGAAGTTAGACAGTAAGAGGTCGAACACCGATATGGCGGAACTGAAGGAGTGCACATTCATCAATTAGCTTTCACTATTCCCATTCGAACTAGTCTGTGTATGTGTGCAATGAGGTTGAATCTTGAGAGAGTTTTAGGTTTTTTAAAAAGATGGTTCGGTAATATCTAAGAGGTCCGGAATATTTAAGCAAGTGTACAGTTAACATTTATATGGTCAAGCGGTACATAGTTTTAATTGTCATGCATTCGTGTTCACTTAAAAACCGTTTTTATGGTAGAAAATCTGTTGCTCATTATTTTACATTGGATTCTATTTTTGGATGAGGGCTGGCACTACTCGAGGGGAAAAAGTGATCCAAACCCCTAAAATAATTAATTTCGGAAGAATGCTGCAAAATCACAGTGCAGCTGCTGAGATTTGTCCGCAAATTTTCACAATAGGTCTTGCTATAAAAGTCTTGAAAATTCAAACGGTTAGACATAGGTATAATATGGTAGAAAACTGTCTCTAAATAAGGAAAGAGTTTCCCGTAAGATAAAAATTAAGGTACCATTATCATATAAATTAAAAATATTTGCTGCTATCTCATTACAGATTTTAGGAAGCAATATACAGAGTGTAATGTACGAGTCCGTTTGCGGAACCTCGTTACTATTTTTGCCTGAAGGTGACTTCAGCCCATTGCACTTGTCAGAGTAAACGCTCCTTCTAGCACAGCGCGGCACGAAAGACTTTTCTTTGACTTGATTACGAATTACAATATAACAACCTCCAATTATATTTTTTAGGAAAAAATAAAGTGCAGCGTATTTTGTGCACTTTTCAAAAAATACGCAGTGGGCCAATGATACTTTCAAAAACAATGACGGAATAAGTGATCCTTACTTGCATTTATTCTAGCGGAAGCGTCGAGCCCTATGCATGGGTTGGGCTTTACATTTCAAACCCGCCTGGCACACTAATAATATTTATGACGTTGTGACGCAGGCCATACCACAACTTCTGCAGGTTTTCAGAAATTAATGAAGTTGTTACAAAAAGAAGAATCAAGCCTTCGTGACATAATACACTTCCCTAATTTTTTGTCCACTGTTGCGTGCATATGTGTTGGTGCTGAGCACCTTTTTGTACTCGCTTTTGTAAATTTCAGTTCGACCTGCAATAGATTGAATTCATCTTACAAGCAAACCCTTTTGGCAGGTGGTGAAGAGATTTATAATTGATTGTATATTTTACTACCGTCACATGTAAGTATGAAAACCCACCAATTAGATTTTGCCAAACCAAAACCAGGATCTTGGAAATTAACTTTTATTAATTGCTTTCATGAAAATGACCTTGCGTTAATGCATGCTTCACACATAATGACTGCTCACACCAGCCACATTTAATTAATTTTAAACATATACATTTAGAACAATAAATTTCTTGAAATCCTGCAATTTGCATGACCAAGCCTTTTTCGCACTCTTGAATAGGACTGCTGTTCATATTTTCAATCTTCTTTTCCAAAATTTTAACTACATTTTGTGGATTAAAATTTATTTTGACAATGACAAACTCGAATTTTTTAGCACTGTCGATAGAAATAAGGTATAGTTCTTACTCAATACCAACAGTATTGTCAGTTTACTTTTTAAACGAATATGAACATATTTTGTTGCCAACCGTAAAAGGTTAAAAAGTAACAATAACCAAAACAATTGTCGCGCGAACACAAAATATCAAGCGCTGCACGAAAAATTGGATTATGTATTTATTTCTCGGGTGTGTTGATTGTTTGGCAAATTTTGATTGGTGTTTTTGGTACTACTAATCAATATTAACAAAACCTGTAATCGGTTTCCAATTTCATCACCACCTGCCGAAAGGGTTTGCTTGTTAGTTGAAGTGTCATTCAACCATTCATCGACAACGGGATGTCCACCTAATCTTACACTCTCTGAAAGCAACTACTTGTTGAAAATAGTGGAAGTATGGATGATAGAATAGTTTTAACGCAAATGACAAATATTATTTTATTGCTTTATAGATGTTTCATTGCGTGTAGCCACCCAATATTCACTTTGTCGTGATTATTTTAACGGAAACTAGTAATACGTATAGTCTCACTTTCGGAGAAAAAGGGAAGGTGAAATTAATCTTGTATGCGCACCTACATACGTATGTATGTAAGTATATGATGAGCCAAGAATTTGGGTGTATTTACTCATTGAAACATTCCACTTAAAAGACAGAGAGGAAGAGAAGCTATGTTATTACGTATTATAAATGATCACACATGCCAAATTTTGATGTGACGAATGACGATTATTAAATCTAATAATTTCGTCTCACGTTTTTTTACTCTGAGTTTCACAAAAAAAGTTGTGATGTGCAATTTTAGTACAAGCTCTCCCGTCAGTGAACCGAATCAGGAGAAATAAATATGAAAAATGAACCGATTGTGAGTGGGATGTACTTGCTTTGCTCAAAGAGA
>JAHZMW010003825.1:0-10229 GCA_027743745.1 Alloscopus bannaensis
GTCGCAATTCCCCCTTATTTTGACCCGTTACATCGTGTACGACTCTCAACAAGGTGGTGAAAACTATGTCATCAACTCCTGTCAAATCCGTCGAACTCCCTGGCGACTAAGGTTAATCGAGCCATCTTTGAGGAATGACACTTCATTTTGCTCCGGTGGAGACTTTGCTCCTCGGACCAAGCCTTGGTTTTGTGAAGCAAACAGTGGGAGAATGGTTGAAGATACTCACTTAGATTGGTAACGTGGTCAAAACCACCACAGGTCGATGGGAGGAGTGGAAATAAGGTCAAGGCGAGGATTGTGAGTACCATTGTTTTTTGTTTTTGAGGTTAGCCAATAACGACTCGTGTAAATGTTTAAAAAAAGACCTAAACTTGCTGTTACAATTAATATTTATTGTATCGTCAGATTTGAAGTTATCAAGGCAAAATTAATGGGAACTCGGTTTTAATTTATGGTAACTTCAGATTTTTAGTAAAATGAATAGGCACAGGAGAACTCCTTTTGTCTTGAGTTCTGGCACAAAATAGAACGGTTTTTATGACATGGAAGTATGAAGCGTAAAATGATGCTTAATTAATCTTAATTATATAATTATGTACAGGAAATTAAAAAGTTTTGGGGCTAGAAAGGATATCGCAGAGGTGTTCTGATGTAATAGTAGTTGATTAATATAAATTGTAAATATTGATCTGTTGCCAGCTCAAAAAAATTAATTTACGTGTTCCTTCTTGTTTTTGTGTTTGTGCAAATAATGTGCCGCTTCTGAAACCACATTATTATGACCGTTAAAATGTTGTGGCATACATTTCTCGATCGGTTACAATTTTACAATCCGTGGTATACCAGTATTAGGTTGTACAAATATTTCAAATTGACTGCTTTCGCAAAGATTTCCTTCGCAAATGCTACATTAAAAGTATTGCGAATTCCTGCGATCTATGCAAGTTTAGATTACCAGTGATATAATATGTATTCTTATAATACGTTTTCCAACTAATAGCACATCTTGCATCTCCAACCATGCAAATTTGGTAGGTAGATTGAATTCCATTCGAACAAGCGTCTGTCAATGCTACGGATCAATTCAAATAGATTTATTAAAGTTAAATTGTTAACAGGATACATGGATGATTGTTTGGAAAAAAGTTTATTAACTCGAGCTCTCGATGGAGTAACTTCACATCTTCATCAGGAGAAAAAAAATTATTAAACTTACTATTAATGTACCCGCTTAAAATACTTCAAATTTACATCGATATAAACAGTTCTATTTAAACATGAGTCTGGCATTAAAAAGAACAAATATCCTAAAAATTAATTATGGTTTACTGTACAAAATCCGTAAGACTTTTAAGTGTATGTATACTACATAAACATTCTTCCCTTCCGTGATCGCCAATACGATGACATTACCGTCGACTGCTGCCCTTCAAACATTTAATTAATACGTTATAATTATAAGACATGTTAATAAGGTAATACCGGATAAACTTGAATAAACCAAAATACCTCCTCAATGGACGTTGTTGACATGAAAAGCTTTGGAGTTCAGATCGGCAAACTCTTTCCCACAAAGCTGGCAGATAAAATGTCGCTCTCCAATGTGAACAAGGATGTGCTTTTGCAAGCCGGAGTCCGAGAAGCAAACTTTTCTGCAAAACACACAGCTATTTCGAACCTTCACGTCATGGTACTTTCGGTGCCGCTCCAGGTAAAATTGGCTCGTGTATCCGTTTCCACAAATGTCACATTTGAAACTCTTCGCCGATGCGTGACACGCTTCATGAACCTTTCGAAGGGACGAAGTGCGCAGAAACATGTCACAAATCCGACACTTGAAAAAAGCCTCTCCAATGTGACTCCGAATATGCTCGTTGTAATGACTCTTTCGTTTAATTAGCCCACAAAATACGCAACTCACGCAGTCGGCGCCTCGGGTCTCGTCCTTGGAGTTAGAGTGAGCTTCGACATGTCGCTTGAACTCGGTAGGATACATAAAAGTCCTGGAGCAAATTTCACACTTGTAAGGCCTTTCCTTGGTGTGTTGAGCCCGAACATGGGAAGCTCGATTTGTCGAAGACGCATATCTCTTGGAGCACAATGGACAAGGAAAAGGCTTCTCGCCTCCATGGACACTCATGTGGACCCTCATCCGACTTGGCGATTGAATAGGTATAAAACAGATTTTGCACTGGTAACGACTCATAGCAGAATCTGTGTGTTTCTTGACGTGCTCACCGAAGCCGGATTTACTACGCAACACTTTCGGACAAAAGTCGCACTTGTACTCCTTCCCCACGTGACATTGCTCGTGATGTTTGTTGAGACAACTTTTTGTCACAAATCCTTTATTACAGACATCACACCGGAAAGGACGCGTGCCAGTGTGAGAAGCCAAATGTATTTTGAGAGAGCATTGAAACGCAAACTTCTTTGGACAGGAGGGACACTGCAATTTCTTGGGATACACTTTGTATTGCCGTCCTCCTTTAGAGCGGTGATGAGTGTTGTCAGCGTCAATTCCCTTAGTTGAGGGATTGTTTAATTCAGACATGATTCACGAATGATAAAATCGTAATATATCGGAAATATTAATGATGAGTTCACTTCCCAGAATTCACTATTATGTAGTCAACCATTAAAAAACTGACAATTATAAACAGTTTGGTGACAGAAATGCTTCCTAGTCAAAATATTAGCTTTATTGTGTTGATGCGAGTGTTCACTTTGAAACAACAGACGCGTCTATATTCTGCTCTGGATATAGTTACGTCCAAAATAGGACAGAACAACTGCATTCGAAGAAAATGGGAGTGTTTCTGCCTTTGAAATGTTTCTTTTCCTTCGCTTAGACCAAACACATCTTGAGAGAAAAAGGGAATATCATGGATCAACAGATTTTATTGTTCTGCTCCAATGTTCAGTTTATAGCTGTCATAAACTCAAGGACAGCTCTTGCTGCTCACATTTTCAGACAAGCAAAGCTCCACACTCTTTGTTACTTGAGAGTTTTCAGGAGAACTGAAATATGGAAGTATGTATAGTGTTAGAAGGCTTGTAATCATTAACATGATTACTTTTAACTTTAACTTTAACATTTTACTTTTTGGAGTAAGGAAATAAAATATTACAAAACTAAATACGTATATACGAAATGCATATATGTATGTCAAGAAGAGAGTACAGAAAAAAATGTATGTTTGTCAAAAATGCATGCTACGTCAATGTTGTAATTTGTCACGACATCCTCTATACGATGTTATTTCTTAAGCGACGCGTCAACGCGGAACGAATTTGCATTCTATTCGCAAAATCTATGTAATCGATAGCATAAGAGAATTAAAATTGCCAAATAAATTCCTCCTATTTTGATGATAAACGTATTTTAAAACTTGAACCGCATCTTTATTTATTGAAGTTTAACGGTCAACTTTATCCTGCGGCCTTAATTTAAATAACTCACCGATAAAAACCGATCTCCTCGCCCAATAGATAGATCAATGGTTTCGATAACTAACCACAACTAACAAGGTGGGCGTCAATGGCGATTTTTCAAATAAAAATTGTTTTCTGTTCATACCTTTCACTGTCCTAATATCAACCAAATCTGATTCACGGTCTCTTCTAGCAGAATTTCGGGGATACCAATTTTCTCTCAAGCCCAATCTGACACCAGATGCATCGCTAAAAGTTAAAAATAGTCATTTTTAATCATTAAAATAATTTAAATCAACCTACGCATACCCTGGTGCCTGGAGGAGAAGACAGGAATAATTTTGCTAGAATGTGTTGCATATGATGCAACCGCGTCTAGGTGTGGCTTTTCCTTCTTTCACCTTTGTTTCAGCGACACGACTTTCACCAAGTGGTCAGAAACGCTGCATTTTCTTTGTTTGCCGTATGTGAAGGAGCCCATAGTTATACTGTTTAACGGCAAAAGCCTACGTGACAAATTGTCATACATGAAGCGTTTGAAAATTGTCTGCTTCACGTTTCTCTTGAATTAGCACGAAGAAAGGTTTCGGTAAAGTATTTAAAGCCTCAACTGAATGAGTAAATGCATGATGATTGTATGCAAAAATGTACGTTTTTGGAAGGGATTTCACCAATATTCTGATTCCGACAGTTAATGAACTAGTTTTGTAGTTCAGTTTCCCGGAAACGTTGGCAAACACAGCGTTCAAAATGATTAGCATATACAAATGAGTATTTCCCTATTCACGTCCAGCACGTATGACATTCTTGTCGGTCACACGTGACATTTTAGTAGAACAAAGAAATAACAATTGACGAAGTTTTCCATAAAATAAATGCGAGCAAGGTACGGGCTCGCTTTCTCTTCTTTGTATTGAGCAACTTTCACCAAGTGACCGGTAATAACGTTGGACACTCTTGCTTCGCCCCATTGTCATTGGTTTATAATCCGAAGCGTTAAATTGTCAAAAGGTGGAGGACTGACGTTCCTCCCGTCATTTGCATGAAGGGACAGAAAAATTTGGAGAAATTTTGACGTTTTCCCCTTGATTTGAATGAAGGGTCAGGAAAATTTCTGGGTATAAAAGGCGGAGCGTTTGGGCTTGAAAATCGTTCAGTGTTTGGTTGTCTCTAAGTTGAGACTAGTTCTGCCTGAATACTTGAGCTGTCTCTGAAACTTGCTGCTGGTTTTGACACACATTTCTGAGATTCTGTAAGCTGAAACTTTGAAATTTTCGAGGAGATACATAATTTCCTTCGAGAAAACTTCCACGGGAACGTTAAGGTTTGGAAACATTGATTCCATAAGGTTTTTGGAGAAACATTGATTTTTTTTGAAAATTAATTAATGCTGTATTTTTTGTTTGATGTATTCTAGAACCAACATCATCATGGACCAACCACCGAGACGAGGTTTTGGCCGAGGTCGTGCCCGGACTCGTTCGCCTATGGGTGGTCGCGGCTACTCCGGAGGTTTTGAGAGGTCTCTGAACATCGCGACTAGTACATCCAGCGAATCGGTTGGAGCAATGACCGACGTGGCTCCACGGTCTCCATGGCAAGCTCGTCGAATGACTCGCAGCGAGTGGGCCGCGTTCAACTTCAGTCAGAAGCCAGAGCAGAAGACGACAGGGCAACGAGGAATAAAGCTGTCGCTGAGTGCCAACTACTTCCACCTCAAGTCCGCACCAGACTGGAGCGTGTTCCTGTACCACGTCAACTTCAATCCGGAGGAGGAGAGGACGAGCACTCGCAAGTACCTTTTAGAGAACACCTTCAAGGCGCTCAACATTGGCTTCGTATACGACGGGACGATGCTCTTCACGTCGAAGCTCGAACAAGAGCTTTGTTTCTTTAAAATCGACCCGCAGCTTGTTCCTGAGGCCTGGACACCGATGACTTTCACCATTCGACTCATCAAGAAGGTGAACACCGGGGATCCTGCCTATGTCCAGGTGGTCAACTTGCTGGTTCGAAAGTGTTTCCACGCTCTCGAACTGGAGGAGGAGGAGGAGGAGATGGGCCTCAGCTTCTTCGACCCGATGGCAGCCATCAAGGTTCCCTCTCACAAGTTGGAACTGTGGCCTGGTAAATGTTATTTCAAACAATTTTCCAATTTCCGTCTCTCAAACGTACATAGAAAATAATGAAATGTCTTTTTTTCAGGTTATGTCACTTCCATGCGGAATCACGAGAAGGACATTTTGCTTTGTGTGGAAGTCACCCACAAGGTACTGCACACGGACAGCGTTTTGGTCACCATCAGGAACATCGAGAGGGCCAACCCGACCCGAAGCGATTTCGTGGCTGCGGTGAATGAGGAATTCAGGAACTCGATTGTGATGACTTCGTACAACCGGATGACGTACCACGTGGACGACATCGAGTTTAGTTTGACACCAGCGAGCACCTTCGGCTACAAGGGAACTCTCGTTACGTACGCCGACTACTATCAGAGTCGCTACAATATCACGGTGAAGGACATGACGCAGCCACTCATCATCGCGAGACCAAGCAAGCGTGCTTTCGAGGTTATATTTCTCGTCCCCGAACTGTGCCAATCCACCGGACTGACGAACGCGATGCGGGCCAACTTCTCTCTGATGAAGGACCTTGGCAAGCACCTGCATCAAGAACCGGAGGAGCGTGTCAAAGAGATCAACCACTTCATGCAACGAGTCATGAGCCATCAAGAGGTATGCAGTGTCGATGAACATTTTTCAACCATAAATCAAGAACAAGTTTAATTTTGTCTTTCAATTTCAGCTTCAAGAAGATTTCACCAAGTGGGGTCTCCAATTTGAAACTGGCCTCATTTCCGTGCCGGGACGCAAGCTTGACAAGGAGACGATCCTGTTTGATGGAGGACGAGAACATCCGGCTGACGACAAGGGCGACTTCACAGTGGCGTTCAGATGTAGGATTTGAATTAAAATGTACTTGATGGTTGCTCAAGTAACTGTCATTTAAATTTTTTTCATTCATTGCAGCTCAAAAGATGCTGTCCACGGTTAACCTTCGGAGCTGGGTTATTCTCGTGCCACAAGGAGATGCAGCCGGCGTTGACAACTTGGTGAGGACCATGGCAAAGGTGGCGTCATCACTCAACATGCAGGTCACCAATCCCGTTCAAATGTGAGCTAACCTCTGAACATTTGCCAAATTTCCCAAACGGGCATTTTCGTACATAATTTTTTGCTGATTCTCTTTGTTTGATTTTTTTTGCAGAATTCGTTTACAGGACGTGAAGATCCAGGACTACCTTCATGCGTTGGATGAGGCAGTGAAGCAAATTAAGGACCTTCAAATGTTCTTCGTCATTCTCCCGAACAACAAGCTTGACTTGTACGCCGCTGTGAAGAAAAGACTTGCTGTGGACGCTGGAAGTAAGTGGGCGCAACTTTGACCTTTTTTCTCTTTATCGTTTTCAGAAAACCAATCATTGCTCATGTCGTCTTTTTATTTTCCAGTTCCCAGCCAGTGCTTCCTGGCCAAGAACGTCGCTTCCAAGGATCTCATCTCTATTGCGACAAATGTTGTCGTCCAGATGAACGCCAAGCTCGGAGGTGAGCCGTGGACCATCAAGCTGCCAATGAAGAACACCATGTTCGTCGGCTTCGACGTTTACCACGACGCCAGATGGAGGTGGAGAAAAAGCATTGGAGCCATGGTGGCCACTCTGTCTGGAACCTTCAGTCGCTACTTCAGCACAACTTTCCTATACCACTCCAAGTATAATTTGTTTGAATCCGTTCGTGCGGAGATTGCAAGTGAGTACCTCCACCAAACGACGACGACTTCGTGCATCAAAATGCAATTTTTTCCTCCTTTCGTTTTCCAGAATGTATTCACGCGTACCAGGAGGAGAACGGTGATCTTCCTTGTCGTATCGTCCTGTACCGCGGTGGAGTTGGTGAAGGACAGCCGCTGGATGTCTTCTATGTCGAAATGGAACAACTAATTGTAAATGCTAATAAATTTGCAGTGAGGAATCTACATCGGATATTTCAATTTCAATGATTCATTTGATGTGTTGTTAATTCATCATTTTTTGCAGGAGGGTGTGAAGGAGTTGTACAGCTTGTGCAACAAGCCGATGCCGAAGATCATCTACATCCTCGCGACGAAAAAAATCAACACTCGACTTTTTCTCACCGGACAAGGCCATTACGAGAACCCAGGACCGGGGACCGTGGTTGATGACGTCATCACTTTGCCAGAAATGTACGGCTTCCAACAATTCCTAACAATTAGTCATGATTGTTTTCTCGTTTTCTTATTTTGATATGCTTCCTGTATTTTTTTCTGGTTGCAGATACGATTTCTACTTGATCTCGTGTGGAGCCAGACACACTGCAATGGCGTACTCTGGAGACGCCAACTCCAAGTTGAGCAAGTTGCTCAGTTTTCTCTAAGTGAATCTTTGAGATTTTGTTCAAATTTTGTTAGTCGAAAGTTTTCAAAATATTTTGAAGAAAATATTTTAAGTCTGTAATAATTTTAAAGTTGTAATAGTACAAATAGTGTGGAAAAGATTTAAAAATATATTTTAGTGATTTACTGTGACTTTTAAAACTCAAGTCAATTTTAGTACTCATGTTAGAATTTGAATGTCAGTTCTTTTGAAAGTTAGACAAAGTTTATCGATTGTATTGTTATAACGTTTGTATGATACACTGATGTGATGTCGATATTATTAATTTTCCACAAACGGAGGAATTTTATTAAAGTGATTTGATTTGTTGCAACTTCAAACTTGGAAATATTCTTTTTTTTTGCAAATATTCCACAATTTACTCTCACACCTTTCGCACTCTCATAATCACTAGTAAAGCATTCAATTATGCATCTTATACATTCCATTGATACTTGCATGTTAAACAACAATTTGAATTCTCTTTGGTTTAGTTTGCATTATGGAAATACGAATTTCTAATTTTGTCACTTGAGAATTGTCGTTGTCTTCCAGTGTCTTAGTGGCCTGTCAATTTTTTTCATGCACTTTGAACGCATAATTTAAATGGCCAACAGTTTAAAAAAAGTAAAGAGAAGGATCAGATTGTCAACAAAATTAAAGTGTTCGAAATCAAACGCTGTTTCTCAACCACCAAATGAATGCCAGCACTTTGGTGGCAGTAGACAACTCCATAACTTAATTACCCAATTCATAAATGTGTCGACTTTGCAGCAGTGGTCAACAAGCTTTGCCAATATTTGCCATTCGAACTTAAAAGCACTTGTCATTATGAACGTATTCAAAAACTGTACAACGGCTTGCTTTTGTTTGGGTATATGAAAACCAGTTTTCGCTCTCTGCTGTGGTGCCTGTGTCTTTTCGCAGTATGAAAAATCCAAATGTTACATATTAACGCGTAAAGACCAGAGTGAATGTATAAAGGACAATGCGACGTTTGTCTGCATTAATTAGACTACCAATAACATTTAGCACCTTACGCAAATTATACGAGCGTGAAAACAGAATGCAAAATACTTTCAATTGAACCCACAACACAGTCAATGGAAGGGTTATCAAAACAAAATCAATTTAGCGACAGCAATGTATAATTCAGGTGCTCTCGAAGAAAGGGAACAACGTGTAACACATTTTTGTGAGAAGTACTGAAAAGTAGGCCAGATCAACAATTTTAGTCGTGCCTTCGCGAACTCCCAAATGAGAGCAATAGTTTTCGTTGACATTGATCAAGAGCTTGTTCATGAACTTGGACAGCCTTTTAGCGTTGCTGCAAATATTAAACATCACACATACAAACTAAAACCGTTGGAAACACCACTCAAATTTGTTTTTAAAATGGTCACCAAAATTTGGTTGAGCTTTGCTCTGATTTCAATTATTTTCGTCATTACAGTTGGTGAGTAAAAATGTATATTTTATAAATCTCTATTAACTCTTCATTTTGCTGTGGTTTTATTATTTTTATACGCTTTGTGAATTTTTTACAGAAAGTGCCAATCCCGACTACGCCACCGTTCCATCCTGTAACGAGGTTTGCAACGGGGCACAACTCTTATCCACTTCTGCCGGAGAAGAGGCCGGCTACCGGCTGGATGCATGTTGCCAAGCAAATGGTCACAGGGCTGATGGCTTTTGCGTGTACACGGGTCGTGCTAAATGTAAACTGAGGAAGGTGTGATTTTCTAAGTATTCAAACAATGCTAGACGATAAGCGCACAATAATTTTCTATAGTTTTATGAAGACTTTGTGATATGATAAATATTTGTAGTGAAAATGTAATAATAATATATTTGTGTGATCCAGTTAAAACTATCAAAGTTTTTATTTCTTGAGTGATATTAAACTCGCAATAATCATTAAAAGAAGAAATGTGAGTGGGCAAAGTCCATTGGAACATTCGGTGACATAAGAAAGCATTAGAAATATATATAAGCTTCATATGTTCAGTACTTTGTACTGACACTATAAATATGCATCATGTAGTGGCATAATATTCCTCATAAAGTTCGCAAGTCCAAGCCTTTACGCTGAAGCATGAAAAACGACTCGGCACTAGTCATCACTTTTGCTCTTAAATTTCATACACCTACTTCAACAAGTAGCCTCCGATGTGTACCGCTTGTCAAAAATTCATCACGGGTATGCTTACAGACGCTTGCTATCAACTCATCTTTACGCTTTTCTTCCAATGTTGAGCAACTGCAGTTATGGTTTTGTTTTAATCTTTTAGCATTGCAATGCAAAAGTGATGTTTGCACAATGAAAGTAACCTTAACA
>JAHZMW010003826.1:0-16439 GCA_027743745.1 Alloscopus bannaensis
TGCATGTTTTTCTGTATGTAACCGTTTTGCAAGCTGAAGTCTAATCAAGGCTGATTTTTTCGCAACTTCTAGCGAATCTCCACTGATAGCTCGCGAATGCGAGATTATATGGTCTCTAGTTATATATATTATATCATACTAATAGTAAATGTACCTGAATAATTAGTGAATCCACTAAGAGAAGGAGATGACGTCACGTGCCGACAGAGCTCGAAATTTCGGCCCACAAGACGATATTCATATTTGCCGTCTTCCAAGTCCTTGAAACGGACACATTCCACGACCCCATCCTTTTTGGCGTACACACAAAAGTTCACCATGCACAGGAAGCAGTCATGGCTATATGATCCACAATCTTATGATATGTATACCTCCGTATGGATACTCATCCTGAGACGGAAAAATGTGTGTACCTAAACATAAAACATGCATTAATTACAATCTCTTCACGAACACAAGAATAACATTTCATGCATAATAAAACATTACCATTTCATGCCCATCACCGCTTCATGCAAGACACCATTTTCCTTGTAAAAAATACAACATTTTCACCAATCTTTGATTAGTAATCATGATAGGAAAAATTTTAATACTCTTCGTAATAAGTGGTTTTGCACTTTCCTGTGAAATTGGTTCGTCATGCCAGGTCTGTGTTCTGCAACAGTGCACTTTCCACTTGTACGTGAGTTTCAATGGAGGTGCTTGTCTTCCTTCGGCCGTAAAACGCCATGGCACGGAACGAATCAAAATGCGTGCCACGAGTGATTATCATTGCGAAATTATAAGCCGTGTTGTTGGGGGTGAGAAACATATTTTAAGCTGTGTTGGAGTTGTCCGAGTGCTCATTTGCCCTTAATTATTATAAATTTTCTTTGTATTTTAAGACGCTTTACCAAAAAAGACTCTTCAAGATGAAAAACCAACCCTAGTGAATTCTGGTTTACGCCCTGCACTGACAACCACAATGATACCTATTTTGGCTGTGACGCCTATTCTGAAGCTTTCTGAGATGCAACCCGCAGTTACAGAGTATGCAATGACAAAAACGGTTTCTTCGACGGAGACGAGTCCGACTCATGAAATGGGAGTGACAACCTTGAATTACCTGACTACATCGAAGATGAGCTTTGTTCAGAAAGGTTAAAATTTCTTTCAACAATTTTAAGCTATGAAGGTCACAAGTATTTTATGCGTTTGATATATACTGCAGAGACTTCCGTGGAGAAAGCCTTGCCTGAGATAGTCACATCGCCGCAAAATACACATATAAGGACAAACCTGACACGGGCGCAGCGAAAAATGGAGCGAGAAAGGATGCTAATAAGAAATAATATTTGCCAGCCGTTCCCGTGTGTTTCATTCAAAGGGAGAGACATGTTCCACAATGTGTCATTTAGCAAGTCATGCAAAAATGTATAATATGCATTCCTCTTTTATATGATGAAACTCCAAAATGACTATATTGATGGTTTAATATGAACGCATAATGTGTGATTTTTAGGACAAAGAATCTCTATCGGAATTTCTTGTCTGGAGTGTATGTAAAGCGTGGAAAATGTTCCGAAATATTGGGATCGCGAATTTTGGAGAGAGTGACAAAGCGTTCTTTTTACTTTCGCCAGCAAAGCGCTACCCTTGGATTTGTAAGCTGATAACCACCAGAAGGCAAAAATCCTGCTACAAAAAGAGATACCCGGCTCCCAAATTCGTCACGTGGTTCACCGTGTATAAAAACTACAGCGAATTATTTGATGAAATGTCCAACGACAAGAAATGCGACGACAAGGTAAGAGCCCTAATTTGATGATAAAAACGGACTATATGCAACAAAAATATATGAAATGGGTCATAATGTTCAGGCTGTCTTTTTAGGAAGTTTTCACCCCAAAAATGAATCTTGCCTTACATTTATGCCGTCAAGCCGGAGTGTTCCAGCGAATCAAGTTGAGTGGAATTTCCGAGGTTGACTTTGTATATCTTAGTCTCAATGGTGCAAATTATGCATCTACAACATGCGCCGCCTTGTTTTACAAGGCAACCAACTGCAAAATCTAAGTGAACACACTAGATTATGATGAAAGTAGTTTTGTAGGCACATTTTCTTTTTAGCGTAACGTCACATTACGTTTTTATGTTATTAATAAAAATCAAAAGTGAATTTCAAACCAAACCCATAACATTTGTAAAGATACAATATCCCAATACAATATTACCACAACCATCTTAAAACAATATAAATATTTGCAATCGCATTAAATAATAAATAAATAAAATATGACATTTCTTGTTATTATAATGAAACCACAATTTACGCCTGAGCACACTCTAACATTTGGGGATCATAATATATAGGAAAACTCTTCGTCTGATTTTAAAGCTGCATCTTTTTATATACCTCCATCTTTTCAACATTTTATTCTAACCGAATTTCACAGAAACGGCATATGCAACTATAATAGTATTTCTCCTTCTGTAGTCTGCTGCCGTGCCTAAGGCACACACATCTTTCACACATTACACATGTCTTATAATCAAAACCTTTCTTATAGCACACAATGCAGATTTTGGTAGTTTTTTCTCCGTCCGAGTCGTAGCCGCTGTCATCCATAAAAATCTCATGTTACCCGTCAATATCAAAACACTGTGGCTCGTACGTTTTCGTAATTCGCTCGTAAGTCAATCGCATAGATTCTACAAGCTTAGAAAACTGCCATTTTTGTATGGAACACTGAGAACCCTTCCAATCTGGAAAGTTGTCATTGTTCACAATCTCCCAAAGTCGAAACCTGATAGTGTTAAACTGAATATAGGGTCTGCACTTGAAGTTATCTACATAAATAATGAAATCCTCGTCGTCGGAGAAAAAATCCTCGTGTTGAATGTCATTTATCTTGTCCTCGAGCCCTGGCATGTGAAAAATCTGCCCAGCAACGTATCGGTTTTTTACTTTTCCCTCCATCGTTCCCGTGTGGACAATAGCATCGTCTATTGCTTTGAATCTGTCGATTATTTCTTGCGTCACGTGAAATCGAAATCTGGAATCGTTGTAGCCGCCTTTATTAACTTTTCGCAAAAATACCATTACTGCTTCTTTCCGGGGAACCATTCTGAACTTCAGACTGCCAATCTTTAGAGCCCCCGGAGCTTCGTAAAAGCCGGGCGAATCTTCCTTTTCCTCGTTGTAGCAATATCGCGTCACTTTAATGTTGTACAAGTCCGGATTGTTTGCCAGGTCGTTTTTTCCAGCCTCAACGTAGCCAACAAATTGCGGAAGAAAAGATCGTGACCCGCTTTTTTCGTTCAGTTCCCCACTCGACGCCACTGCGCTACGGTCTGTTTCTATTTTTTCCATACTTTGAGACATTTGATAATATGGAACCCGGAAGCAGAGCTATCGACAGTGATTTTGATTTTTATGGGGGTAAATTGAAATACAAAGGTAATCTGACTTATTACAAAAAGTTTCTTGCGAACGTAAGTAAGTCAGCTTCAAACAAAAAAAAAACTTTAACTCTCAGCTTCTTTACTCCGACAGAGTCGCAGAAAGAATGTCTTTTTATACTGTTTGATGTTGTCGCAAAAACCTGTCAAAAAAACTATTGCTTCTGTCTTATTGAAAGTTACGCCGGAAGTGGAAAGTCCGCGACCCTTTCCCACTTTGCCTGGTTGTTGACACAACGAAATATCCCATTTGAGCTGGCCACGCCCACCGGATTGGCCAGTTCTGTCTATGAAAATTCGCGAACGTTGCACAGTCTAATTGGTGTTGCCCACGTCAAACAGGATGTTAAAAACTACGTCAACGAACCCATGTCTCGGAGAGTCAAGGCTCGGTTGTCCGAGATGGAAATTCTTATTCTTGACGAAACGAGCATGTTATCAGCCGGGTTATTGGCTGCAACGCTTCAGCGAATTCGGAAAGCAAAAAATTCCAAAGCAGTCCTTCCGTGTTCTATAATTTGTGCTCAAGACCCCCGACAACTTCCACCTGTGTACGGGAAATCGTTACAGTGTTCACCTGACAAATGTGACGACAGTTTCGCTCGGGTTGCGCTTGAAGTTTACGTTGCCCGTACACACTATTTCCGCTTAAGTGGAAATTGTCGTCAGATGAACGATAGTAGGTTTTTCGATTTACTTTGTCGATTGCACGACAATAAAACGACAATTGAGGACATTGAACTATTAGAAACCCGTTTGTCTCACCGTCTTTCGGAAGAGGAGCTTTATAAATTTCAGGACGCGCCGCATATCTATTCATTAAACTGTTTGGCAAGGCAATGGAATCGGTCTTGGATTTTACAAAGTAATATTCCTGTCAGAGTTATTTCTCCGATTATAACCCCGTATTGTGAAAAATGTGCTGAGAATTATCCCGTTTTTTACTGTGGAAAAGGAGTTCCTGGCATTATTCTTAGAAATCTCGTCTCAGAATACAAATTATATAATGGAATTCTGGTGACTGTCGTGGATTTTTACTATAAATCGAAAAGTCATAGCCATCCCGAATTTATTACTGTGTCTGCACCAACGTTTCGAGGACCTTTATTACTGGATAATTCAATTCCCATTGTACAATACGAGGAGACGTGCTTCTGTGAACATTTGCAACAGTTACTGAAAGTCAAATTTTTTCCGATCTCGAACTCTAATGGAATTTCTTGTCACAAAGCACAAGGATCGTCTTATAAGCAAGCAGTCGTCAATTTCACAGCATTCTCCTATCAGGACGCCCGATTATATGTTTCTTTAAGTCGTGTCACATCCTTAGACGCATTAGTTATTGAATCTCCAGGAGAGCTAAAAAAATATTTTATACGTGATGCATCTTCACAAAAATAGAACTTGTGAAATATGCGATCGTGTATATTGTAAATATTGTGATCATCAAGTATTTAAACGGATGTGCCTTTATTGTACTTTAAGCTCACGCTCAAAAGAACCCAACGCCCGAGCGCTGTGGACTGCAGCAAGACTGGCTCATCACGGAAATAACCTTTATCTGACTTCCTTTGAACAACTGGATTTGCATCTGTCCGGAGTTTTAAAATCCGCGAAAAAGAAATATCCACATTTAGCTGCGTACGAAGCTGGCCTGATTTTCAAGTTTGGAAAGTAAGAAAACTACACTAGGATGGATACCGTAAGAATTGTTAGAGTATTAAAATGCTCTCTTTGTAATTTTACAACAGATAATGTGGAACAACTGGATATACACTTGCATGGTTTACATATTTGCGGATGTGGATTGGCGAGAGAAAATTTGGAGGGTCACGATTGTCCTGTTCGAGTACAGTATGGAGGTGGTGGAGCTGCATCTGTCGCGGTTCCGACAAATTCGAAAGGATTACCGTTTTTCAAAAAAGACAAAGAATCATTTCGCGATACAATTTCGTCTTTTTCATATGATTTTCACGACTCATTTGTTTTGATTGCTGATGCTCTTAATTTTGTAGATACGGAATTAATTCTATTAATAAACAATTATATTGACTATTACGGCGGCATTCGTTTAAAACTATTATTTCACCTAAACATGCGTAATATGAAAACTGGACATATTATAACGAAATATTATGGCTGTCCACCGATTAGAGTATTAAACCGCAGTTTTACAACAGAAAGCATCCAATTTATGGGGAATTATGTAATTGGTAGCTTGAATGCCGTTGCACATCATATAAGCGGGTTAATCGTCGAAAAAGTTGAGAAAGTCGTCGTCACCATTTTCAAGTACCAACCTACTGTTGTTCGTGGATATATTCCAGCTCCATATTTGGCTAGAAGAGGAGGATGGGTAAATATTAAATGTGAGACACATAACTGCTTTCTAATAAGCGTACTGTGTGGCGTGTATGGAAAATACATCACCCTTCCAAATGGTGCGACGTATTTAACAGCAAAAGGGTATGACAAAAAAAAGATTATCAAGAAGCTTGAAAATCCTAAAACATTTTCCAAATTTCTTCCATCAGTTAATTTTCGTGGGTATCGAGGCATTCCAGATTTAAGCTTTATACCGATATTTGAAAACGACTTTGACATCAGTATTAATATTTTCATGTATTGTGAAAAAATCAATGATATAAAACCATATATTCTCACCACAAAGGGTTGCAGTAGGCACGTTAACCTGTTATTAATAAAAAAATGTCATTTGCCCGTAGATCAGCAACACAAATATCCTTCAGATATGCATTGTGCCGTCATTATGGACATTGAAAAATTTCTATCTTTTCAGAAAAAACGAAGAGGCAGAAAGGTGTGTAAGCATTGTCTCTCGTTTTATTCGGATAAAAATCATGTTTCTTCATGTCAAGAAATACAAAAGCTTCCATACAAAATACCTGCGGATTCCCATTATAAATTCAAAGAATTATTTAAACTTCATGACCCAGGTTTTGTGTTTTTTATGGATTTAATGTATGCTGCTGGTAGCGAATTATCTGTGATGGGTTACTCGTTTTTAGTTATTGATGCTGAAGGGAAAAAAAGGCACTTTGAATCATATATCGGACATGACAGCATAGGAAAACTAATTGATACTCTTCTTTTACACGCAGAGTATTACAATTCTGTTCTGAAAGATGTACATTTACCATTAAATGCTACAGAAGAGGATGTACGCAGAGCTGCTCAAGCAACAAATTGTGAAGCATGTGGAGTCGAGTTCAACGATGAAATCTACGTTAACGTAGATCACCATCATTATCGAGATAGCGAGAAAAGGTTTCTTTGTACAGGTTGTAATTTACAAATATCACATAGAGGTTTCATTCCTTGTTTTATGCACGGCTTCGTCAAGCTTGGGAGCAGTTTCGTCTTGAACGGGTTATCAAAAATTGGACTACGAAACACCTGTATTATTCCACGTACATATTCTGACTTCATATCAATCACGTTGCGAAGAAATATCAGGTTATATGATTCAAAAAATCATTTCAATGAGCAGCTAGGAGAATTGGCCACGCAGCTTGACGATGATCAATTTTTATTATTATTTGAAAGTTTTGATATGCATCCTTGTGCATCTAAATTAATTCGCTGCCCTACGTTTCCTCACTCAGAAGTAAGCGCAGAGTATGACTTAGACAAGCCTTTTCCTCGGTTCAGTAGCAATCATTTTGACTTGAACCTTTGCGCTCATCCAACTGTAGAAGATTATAATTTTTCTGAGAGTATCTACAAACAATTTAATTGCTCTTCGCTTCGTGATTTTGCCTCTCTTGTACTCAAAGCACGTGTTTTTGTTCTTGCTGGTGTTATGAGATCATACAACAAGTTTGCACTAGAAAAGTTTTCTTTGTCTCCATTATGGGATTCCACTTTGCCAAGCTATAGTCAGAGTGTGTTTAATTATGTACCTAAAGCTCAATGGGAATATTTGAAAGATGCCAAAATAGCTACGATAATTTTAGATAATATTCGCGGTGGTCTAACCACGCTTACAAAGCGTATATGCGAAACTGCTCCGCGCAGACTAGGATTTGAATCAACGAATAAAACAGCAAAAAAAGAATTGTTATATTTTGATTTTGTGAGCCTTTATTTAAGTATTTTGATGTATGAAAAAATGCCTTTTGGCTCCTACACAATGATGTCAGATAAAGATTTAGACAGTTTTGACATTTGGAATTTAGATGAAGAAGAAAAAGGATATATAGTTTGTTGCGATATTTTATATCCGATTGAAATTCATTCGAGTACTCAGGATTTCCCTCTGCTTCATTCTAAACAAAAAATTTCATATTTAAACATGAGTTTGCAACAACAAGATATGGCGAATATATCGCGAAATCTTAACATGGACCATTCCGTTTTGCTTCAAAGCCAACATTCGCGAAGAAATATTTCATACCATTATTTTTTGCTTCGTTATTTTCTTCAAATGGGTTGCAAATTACTACGTGTTCGCTCAGTAATTGTGTTCAAAGCCACGTCATACATGAAGCCTTTCGCAGACCTGTGCAGCGAAGTGCGAAAAAAAACAAACATTAAAATGTACCAAAGTTTAGCAAAAAATATCGCAAACTTTGGTATAGGAAGAACACTTTCTGTGGGTGACATGATTAAAATAACGCCTTGCACAAATGATAAGCAAGCTGCAAAACTGATTGCCAAACCGTCATTTTGTGACGCCAATCTTGTTTCACATGACCTCGCTTTTATTGCGACAAAAAAGCCACCTATCTTAAATACCAATATTTTGTTAGGATTCTGTGTTCTCGATCTTTCCAAACTGCATGTTTTTCGCCGAATTTATTCTGATTTGAAACCAGCATTTAATAATGAGTTTGAAATCGTACAATTTGCTACAGACGGTGGGTTGGCTCTCGTTAACGAAGATGGGTTTCTTGAAACTATAAAGAGTCTCCAGCATTTATTTGATTTTTCAAATCTACATCCAACGCATGAATTGTACAGCACTTTGAATGCACATATTCCTGGGCTAATGAGAATCGAGAACATCAATGTATATTCATTTGCTGGACTACGATGTAATCAGTTTTCTATCCTTGCAAGATGTCCCACATGCAAAGGAGAATCGAGTGATAAGTGTCAATTTTGTTCAAGCAGTTATGTTAATGTTATCAAAGGTGTTAGTAAGAAAATGGGGGTGTCGCATGAAGACTACCTTAAAGTAATTGCAAAGGAGTCCGATGTATGCAGAAATGAATATTTTAAATTTAAATCAAATCATCTTAAACCTCAAATGATTAGCTTTCACAGAAACATGCTTAGTGCTTCTTCGAGCTACAGACAGTGGATTTCTGACTACGAAAGCCGTCCTTTGGGGCATTTACAGACCGATTCGTGGATTTAACCACCGTTCAGCAATGAAAAAGTTTCATTCTGCATTGTGATGACCGTGACGTTTGACGACCGTGTTATTATTCATTATCTAGAGGACGACGATAAAGTGAGAGCATACCGTCGACCGTACTGGAGCACTTTGGCTGTAGACAGATTACGATTTCGTCACCGAATCAACCACTGTGAAAAAATTATCACGCCTGTGTTATTGAAACTGTATGGAAGGCATAAAAACAATAATGAACGACAAGAAAACGTTTGATTTACGTCTTAAATTTGGGTGCGGGGTGATTATTGCGGCACAAGGGTTCTCCGGAAAAACATCACTCGCCCTTCGTATTTCAAAGAACAGACATCGCGTCTTCGATGCTCCTATATCCAAAACGATTTACTGGTATAATTCTTACCAAGAAAGTTTTGATGTAGCGAAAGAAGAAGACCCTACCATCATTTTCACATCCACAAAAGATCCGATAGAAAAATATCTTGGAAAAGAACCTATTCTAATCATCTGTGATGATAGGCTTTTGGAAGCAGGTTCAGGGGAGGAAAATAAATTCTTAGAATCATTATTCGTGAAAGATCTTCATCATTTTTCCGCCTCGTTGATTTTGATCACCCAACAGTACTACTCAAAAAATAGTAGAATTTGGAGACTCAATACTGGTTACGTTATATTCTTTCGAAGTGTGACGGATGAACGTCAGGTTTTAACGTTTTGCTCTCAATTGTATCCGGGAAATCACCTTTACGGATTTTACAGTTACAAACATGCAACCTCTTACAGAAAATATGGATACGTCTTGTTCGACGTTTTTCCCCACAGCGACGACGAAACAAGAATCAGGTCATCATTGTTTCCTGACGAAGAAGAAGCATATGTCTACAAATCCGTTATACAACAGTATGCTTCTCCAAAACGTACACCAATTAAATCATCTAGCCACTTGCAGATCGTATAATTTTCAACGAATTTTAATGCTGGGAGGGTTGGCTCTTTTGTATGACATTTTTGTGTGCTTCAAACTCTGCAATCGATATAAAACAGCGACAAGATACTTGTATCAACAGACAGTCTACGCAAGCCAAGATCAAATGTTCTCCGTGATTCTGCATAACCAGAACAAAGTCCGAAAAATTCTGCGACATGTGGTATTTATGATCACGCAATAAAATGGATAAAACACTGTCGCATTTTGAATATTTAAAAGACCTTTGTCTTTGCAGTGACAGAAACTTTAAAAGGCATTTGCTGAAAGCTTCTGCGGAGCAGTTGTTTTCAGTTCTTCTCTGCGTTCAAACCTGTGTGCGAAATCGTTTTCGAATTATTTCCAAACGATTGAAAAAACAAATTCGAAATTTAACACTGCTGCATGCAGTACGTGTGTTCAGTGGATTTAAACGCGAAATTCGGAGAATTTTGCGACTAGTACTTCACAAAATTATTTATGAAGCTAAAAAAAGTGCTATTGTGAATTTTTGATATGGACAAACATGTGCAGTTATACCGCATTTTACCCGTCAGTGAATATGACCGACTAGTGCAGCAAGAGTTAACACTGTTTGAAAACATAGGTAGGTTACCTATAGTCCCGGCGAAAAACGCAATTCAGCTTCAAAAATTGTTACGTAAATTTTATTTTGACGAGTATGGTCGTGTTAGTAAAGCACCAAAAAAATTTGAGTACATAAAAAATATATTTCCTTATTTAAGTCACGCAGTATATGCTCAGGGTGACGGACCACCAAATTTCAAAAGTTTTTTACATTATCTTGATAAAATCAAAATTCCATTAAAAATTTTGGATCCGCGCTGGAAATGAACGCTTTTGCAATAATCCTAACCGACGACCTTGTAGATCAATACTTCAACAAGAAACCCGGCAGCTTTGCACGTGCAATTAAACTGCTATCTTATCTCAAATTTCGTAAGTATATATTTTGGGACGAAAACGGCTATGTGATTGGACCAAATTCCATTCGGCCACACGATCAGCCTACGTTTCTTCTTGCCCCACTAATTGTGTATGCCATTATTGGAAAAGGAGAACCTCCTAACGGATACCAGGATTTTCAGCATTATCTCTCAAATTACAAAATTCCAAAGTCAGTATTTGGCGGAAACGCCAAGAGCCTTTTCATAGACACTTTGAAAGCACGACGACCATTTACTCCCCAATTTTCAAAGTGTTGTAACGAACATTTCAGACACTCAATATGATATCACACGTCATTACGGAGGATGCGTTTCGTGACCATTTTGAAAATAGACCGTATCATTACAAATGGGCTGTTGATTTAATTGAAGCATTGGTAGCCAAAGGATTGCAAGTAGATGAAAAAGGAATAATACGCGGTCCAGACCAACTTGTTGGTAATATGTGGGTAATTCCTCCGCTGGACAAAAAACTTCTACCGTTCGTTATCTATGCAGTGTTTGGCGGATTAAAGCCTGATGGTTATCTCCATTTTTTAGTATATTTAAGATCCATACGATCAATGAAAAAGTACTTAGTCTCAAGAGAGTCGCGGGATATGTACATTGATATACTACCATGGTTCCAGGAATTTCACGGATCTGTGTGTTGACAACTTCAAAATGCAACTTGATGAGAAATACGTGACACGAGCTTGGAAAAATTTTAACCAGCCAGAGTCACTTTCTTCTTTACATGGATTTCTCAAAGCACGTGGTCTTAAGCAAGCGCGACAGGTGGACAAAATTTTGAGCAAAATACCTGCATTTAGCACACATCGCCCTGTTCGAAAAAATTATTTGAGACCAAGTTTAATTGTGCGTCACCCGTTCATGAATTTTCAATTAGACCTAGCTGATTTCCAGGCATTTTCTCGGAGCAATAGCGGCTACAGTTGGTTAATAGTTTGTACAGATAGTTTTTCGAAGCAAATATGGTTAGAAATTACGAAAAATAAATCATCTAGTTCAGTAACCCAGGCTTTTGAATCCATATTGAAACGGTCAAAGAAGACCCCTCAGTACCTGATGACGGACCAGGCACTCGAATTACAATCTGCAGCGTTTCAACGTCTATTGAAGCGTCATAAAATCGTTCACGTGCTGTCAAGGACTCCAAGGAAGGCATTTCAAGCTGAAAGATTGATACGCACTTTAAAAGCAAAAATTTACCGCTATCAGTTTCTGGAACGTACCCGACGTTGGATTCACTTGGTTCCCTTACTGGAAAAAACTTACAATAACACAAAACATTCCTCAACTGGCTACAAGCCTTCTGAAGTTACCCCGAAATTATACGACGAAATATTTGGCAATTTATTTTCAAAGCTCGGACAATTGCCACAAGGAGTGCCAAAATATAAAATCGGTGATGAGGTTCGCATTGCTCGAAACCGTGTTACGTTCTTTAAAGGTTTCCATCAGTCACACAGCGACGAAGTTTACGTCATCAGAAATATTCAGTATAAAATCCCTGTTTGGACCTATAGCCTTGCCACTCAATCAGGGATACCCGTAAGAGGAAGCTTCGTGAAGGAGGAAATTGGCTTAGCCTGATCATGGAAACTAGAAATGAGTTTTACGTCAACTTACAATCGGATATGTCAACGGACATTTTCCGGAATTTTAGTTGTGACTTTACAAACTCTTTAAACAAAAACATTGCAACACAAAATTTTGAAGTTGGACTTTTAGGTATTATATATTCTGACCACTATATTCAACCAAGTGAAGCATTACCAGAAGAACCAGTAGAAGCGGATTTTTTCAACTTGGAGACTCGTGACAATGAAATCAGTGTCGCACAGTTAACCGATCTCGAAGTCATCATAACCAAAAGCTATGACGATTACGGAAATTTTCTTTTTGAGACACAGCATGTTTTACAAAATTCTGGCCTTTCAATATTGTTGGAACTTGAATACGAAAGGATAGCATATGTGGAGACATCACAAATCAAAGGTGTGGTTTTAACATTCAAAGGGCCGCCAGGATATAGTATTGCGATGGATCCCCTCCTACACGAAACACTTGGACTTAGCACTAACCGCTTGGAAATTGGAACTCACAAATCTGACAAAACGATAAACCTTCAGAGATTTGAGGCACTTAAACTAAATTCCGTTATTGGAAAAGTAAATCTTTACAAATGGGAAAACAAAACAGCACATATTCAACAATTTAAACAAAAGCCAACAGCATTGACTTTGGGTAACGCCATGATCGCAGCATTGCAAGACGTGGATGTTCCCGTTAGTATATTGGTAGACGAAGAAAAAGGAGAAATGGATATTGATATTGAATCTCCAAATACCAGAATTCAGTTTAGTAAATTTCTAAGTGCCTATCTGGGTCAGCCTCATGACAAAACGTTTCAAAGTGGGCAAGAAAACGTTATTGTTCTAGATCATACGATTATAAGTCCGTTTCAGCCAATTCCAACGTCACGGAAAACTCCACAGTCGATGACACTTGTACTGTGTGATGTAATTGAAAGTCAACACTACGCAGACAAAATGTTCCCGACATTGAATGTGATTCCCAGAATCTCTGGTGGGCAACATAGGATCGAAAAGGTATTTGATCCAGTTCTTTACGTTCCAGTTAAATACTCAAGCATTTCAACAATTAGAATTAGTCTTGTTACAGAAAGCAACGAGTACATACGTAAAGTCGGAGAAACCAGCTACGCCCAATTGCATTTTCGTCGAAGGAATGAATGATATAATCTGTGACGAAACAGATTGTCAAGTATCAAAAGTGACAATGGACCCGGAAGAAAATAGTGATATTCCACTCCGTAAGATGAACCGACGAACTATTCGCAAACGAAGAGTACTTAAAGGACGAGGAGGCAATAAAATCTTCAGACTGATCAAACAACTCGCGCCACAAACACGTAAAATAAGACGGTCTCTTGGTAGAAAAAAATCACGCAAATCAACCAAGCAACGACGACGAAGACGTAGACGACATTAATATGGAGAAGTCCACGGTAGACTCGATCCAGCGACAAAAACTGGTGTCCGACCCGTCATACCAAGCTGCCCTTGAGCTTACCACTTTGCCATCTGTGGATGTTTCCTACTTAAAAAGCTTTTACGAGCCTGTATACAGTACATTTTCTACGAAAGACGACACATCAGCGCCTTTGGAGTTCAACATACTACCGACAGCAAACCAGTACCTAGATTTACACGAATCACTGTTATATTTACGCCTTAAAGTCACTGACAAAGACGGTGTCAAGTTGTCAACAAGTAGTAAAACTGCTTTGGCAAATAACATATTTAATAGTTTGTTTAAATCATGTGAAATATACATCAATAACGTGAATATCACACCATCCAGCGGAAATCATTCTTATTCTGGTTATTTGAATAGAATATTGTGCAACGGGCCAGCGACAAAAGACACACTGTTGTTGAGTGAACATTTAGTAAAGGAAAGCAAGGAAACAAACCTTGATGACAATAATAAACCTTATACGTATCTAAAAAAGATTGCCCACCAAGGAGAATTTGAAGCCTGTTCAACAATTGCGCATGGAATTTTTATGCAAAAACGACTGATGACTCCAGATACAGCAGTACGTATCAAATTTTTGCGGACTAGTCCCGCATTTCATCTCCTGGGAGAAGCCGGTGCCGATGGTATGTTTACAGATCGCATCAATATTCAGGAAGCCATATTTTACTGCAAAAAGCGAATTTTAAACCCACGTGTACAGGCTTTACATGATAATGCTCTTACAAAAAATAAATTTTTATATTATCCGTTTAATCATTGGGATTGCGTGACATACACGTTGCCTGTCGGAACTCACCAACACCTTAGTGAGAGCTTAATTGCGAACCCTAATACTGTTCAAGCTTGCTGTATAGGCCTGATCGAAAGCAAGTCCTTTCACGGAGATAATTCAACATCTCCATACCAGTTCAGACATCACAACTTGTCGGAAATATCATTACTATCTGACGGACGGAGTGAAATATTGACAGAAATGAAAGTCTCAGCCAAGAATAATACATATCTGCTACCTTACCGTCAGCTATTTTCGTTTTTGCCGCCAGGCGTGGAGGGTAATAATATAACACCTTACGACTTTTTAAATGGTGGGTATTTCCTTTTATGTTTTGACATCAATAACTCGCGATCAAAATTGCCAATGGATAAAGAAATAAATTCATTGCGTGTACAGCTCTCATTTAGTGAACAGTTGACATCTCCTTTGACCGTAATTGTATTTTATATTCAAAGTCAGATTTTGAAGTTGAACAAAAATAGAGAAGTATATATTCAAAAATGAATAGTCTTGAACTCGAAAGTGCACTCAAGATAATTTGTCGTCAGAAAGCTCATTGGTACGTCATAGCTAAAGACCAGTTTTATAAAGTGAGTGACCGTCTACCAGTTTTTATTGTATTTAATGCTGACGAAAGTCATCAACCAGGGTCACATTTTGTCTGCTTGTTCATTTTTCGAGAGCACGGAACCAGACGTGTTGAGTTTTGGGACTCGTTTGCAATTCCACTGTCTGAATATCAAATTGGTTTTCATCTAAAAGTCAACAAGCGGAACCGACGAATTTTACAGCATCAATCTTCTTCTACTTGTGGTATGCATGTCCTCTATTTTATTTACATGCGTGTTAATAATTATTCTCTAGAAGAAATTGAGCGTAATTTTACGAGTGACGTCAAAGCAAACGACAAAAAAGTCAGACGATTTTATCGTCTACTAATTAAAAACAAGTTTCGTCGTGGTGGAATGAGGTGCAGGTGTATGAAATCATTTTTTAAAAAACTTTCCAGACGACAAATTTTTACCTAATCTGTCTTTGGCGGAACTACGGAAGAATGACAAGCAGTCATGCTATCAAACTTGGAGACAGCTGCGCTGCTCTCGCATTTATTATATTATTTGTCCTTCCAAACACTATAAATAGCAGGTGTCCTTTTGAGTCTTGTCTCAGTTGCTTGAATTCAAGTCGCATGTTCACTCGAAACGTGTTTTCAATTTCTCAAACCGAATATAGCTGTGTGAATTATAGTTCGCAGCTTCTTCTTGGAACTATTGTTGTTAGCGTTGCGTGTACTTCATCACAGTGTAGTGATATTTTCAAAACTCCAACAAAAGTGCTTAATAAAACAGAACTCTGCATGGATCTTCCAAACGAATTTGACTGGCTCCTTTTCTGGGCCCTATTGTTCTACACGTTATATGGAATGATCTTACTTTGTGTGATTTGCTCTATTCTGCAAACGTGTTTCGAAAACTTTAAAAATAGTTCCACAACAATTCGGCAACCACCTTCCTCAGAAATGCGCCCTTGGGTACGTAAATCTTAATAGTTATTCTAGACGTAATATATTACTGAACTTAAAATGTGAATTAGGGCGAAATTTTTTAAGTCCCACGAAAATCCAAATGACATATTTTTTTCTTCCGAGCCTGATGAAACTTCCTAAATAACTGCTCGGATATGGGTTTGGAACTTTCCGACCCCCAGACAGGTCATAAAGTGAAACCCCGCGTGGAAATATCGTAAAAACTAAAAAAAAAATTGAAAATTTTTCTATGTCCTCATGTCCACGTATGTGAAAATTTTCTAAGTCCCACGAAAATCCAAATGACATATTTTTTT
>JAHZMW010003827.1:0-20450 GCA_027743745.1 Alloscopus bannaensis
CAAACATTATCATTATTGATAACTATGTACGAATATTCTGTATAACAGAGTTAAAAATTATTTGTACTCATGAGAATTTATAATTTACTGCTGAGGTTCAATAACTGAACTATAAATTATTATACAAAGGTGTGGTTATAACCTAAAACAAACGGAAGTTGTTGCATTCTGTAAGGATCAGGGAATTTGTGCATATTATATATTGTTTAATTGTCAAGAAAGGCGACTCCTTACAATACCAATTATATTAATAATGACTTCAGACCAACTGGAAGTAAATTAGAAAAGTTGGCATGATACGACTATTATTGCTCGTATGAATTGAAGGGCGAAAAGCTTTTTCACGCGTAAACCGTTACTGCTTTTTAATTATTCAGATCTACTTCTATAGACATGACACTAGTTGACTCAAAAGTGAACGACGTTAAAGGTGGCTTTGTCGTTTTTGTTGCCATATATGGCATGTGACAGGTATGAATAAAGGTATATCAGTTGAACGCAATGTATAGATTATGATACAAATTTGATTTTCCAGCACCGCAGGCTCAAGTTTTTTTTAAGTCTCTCCTCTAAACAATATTTACATGATTTTCTTCTTTGCACAGTGGCATAGTATGACATTCAGTTATGTAAAAAACCATTCATACACGTTGCATTCAACATAAGTTGTTGGTTCCTTCGTATTTTGTTGTTGGAGTGTGATCCTTGCTTTCACCGCTCATATACTATAGCGCATATGCATATAAAAAGCGAATAGATATATTGTTCGAATAGCAACCTCTACGAGCTATCATTGTCATGAATGAACCAGCAAGCATGCTTTCACTACAATCGCAATATCGAAGCAACGTGCAATGTGCATACCGCGAGAATGTTTTTTTTTGCTTTCTCTCGATGAAGTCAAGAGAAAGGAGGGAAGTAGAATCTGTAGTTGCAGATGTAGGGAAAGTAGTCCATAACCTGATGTTTTGTGTACCATCTGTATACACTCTCCTCTACGCTTTTACGACTTATTTGTTTTGTACTTCACTCAGAGTACAAAATAATCAGCCTGGAGAAAGAGCCTCATAATGTGGTAACAGGTTTCGAAGTGAAATCCCAAGTAAATTCTGTGTGCTTGTCCCCTCCTTCAACCCTGGCTTACACCCATCCAATTCAGTTGTGTATGCCACACCAATTTTTAAGCCTTTTTATTCACACTCTTTTCCTGACCTCCCTTCAAATCCTGCCCCGATTGTGATTAATGGATTGTGAATCGAGGAGTTTTAGGTTCGCTCAAAGGGACGTCGACGGTACGTCTTTCGAATAAAAATGTATCTGCTACGATGCACGGCGTACAAAGTGGGTTTGGTGGGAAGTGAAGTGATCATTATTTCTGACAAAATATACGTGTAGTAGTGGTGATGTAGTTGACAATTTTTTCCATTTTTTGATGGAGTGCCTATTTTGCACGTGTAAACTCCATTGAAACCACCTTTCACCATTCACGCTCTGTAAAAAATGTAAGCATTTTCCTTTGGTGCGCGCGACCTCATCCAACCTGCTTCTGAAATGCTTTTGTGTGCATTTGTGTCCATGTTCCCAGTTCCCAGCGTCCACTTTCTACGATCTTCATTTACTATCCTACGATTTCATCTTGCTGCGTCTCAAAAGCAGATCGATTCCCAACCGAATTTCAATAGCAGTCACGGTTTTTAAGCATCAGAAAATGCTTACTTGTGTGAGTGAATAAATAGTAATGTCTGCTGAGCGAAGAGTGTCGCCGGGTTGTCTCTGAGTAAGTGGTACGTGTCCAACAAATCACAGTCAAACTGTAGCAGAATGAGTTGTCCACTTTTGTAATGTAATATTTCCGGTTTTAATTATAATGCGGAATGTTATAAACTTTTCTCAATTATACTATTGTTCTAAGTTTGCAAGTTGTTGCATAGAGTTTGAAATAGTTTTCTACTCTCTATGACAATTTGGTTTTTGTATGTATGTTTGATTTTGGGGAGAAATAAAATTTTGTGCGAATTTCTTTGAGGTAGTAGAGCTGTATATTTAATTTGCATTGATATACAAATCAGTGAGTTACGTTTTGGGTCATACTTTTAGTACACAATAATATCTCTAGATTTTATACTATGTCATGAGCATTGTCCGTCTTCTGAGCGTTGATTTCTTGCTACAATACATTTGGCCGTTATTAATATAGAATAGTAAGTATTTTTGGCCTTGCTTAATTTCCAGATTCGTTGGCATACTTTTAATAATAATATGCAATGCTAACGACAATGTAATGCCGGAAAATTAGTAGGTTATGTAATTCTCTAATGCTTCATAAACGTCGTCAATAGGCTTAATAAAAATGACTTATCAATATGAGGCATGCTAAATAACAACGTAATAATTTATATTTATTGCCATACCGATTTGCTCGACTAAGTCACTTACAATTTGGAATGTCACGTGGACGACGGTATACGTCTTGGAAATTATGTCTGTATGCTAAATATAAGTGCTTGATAGACATTAACATTGAAAATGTGCTGCATAATATACTCATCCTCTACTCCAGAGGTAAAACACATTTTAAACATTTTCACACGTCTTTGGTTACGGATTATACTGTCGGTTTGATCATAACTCCCCTGCGGTAGAATCAAGGCCACCATGAAATTCATGATTTCTGCTGAATTATAATTTTTACATTCTACACAGTCAAGTAAGAGGATTCAATTTGTCAAAGTTCAATTCTTGTCAAAAACCGTTGAGGCCGTTTAAGATAAAATTGGCCAGTAATTTTGCTTCGTTTGTTAACTCCAGGAACTACTTAGCGTTAAATATCCTTTCCTCTTCGTTAGTGTGCCATGCAAGCTTTAACCGATTTACAACTACATAATCGGTGGAACCTGCGACTTCTATTCCCTTCAGTATTTGCATTTCATTATGTGCACGAAACATAAGTCACCACCAAGTCTACGCAATACATGCAAACTTTCCCTTTGCTACTAAGGAGGGCTTAATTCTCGCTACACGTGCTCAAGGTTGCATTATTTGTAGTGCAGGCTCATGTGTTGCAGATAATGAAGCGCTATAGCTTGGGCGCTTTGCCCTGAATCTGTACACAATCTGCTGCTGAGCGATATAGTGGCAAACAGAGTGCGTCGCATTTCCGTACATACATGTATACCCACCTGGATACAGGAAATTCTATGCTTCGTGTTGAGACATTTCTCCGATCCAAGTATTTCCGTTGGCTCTTCAGCATTATATCTGCTTCAGTGTGATCGTCTTCCATTCGTACGACGTTTCAGTCTCGGCGAGGACAGAAATAGACGCAGCTCTCGAGCATCTCCTCGTATCACTCTGTAGTATTTATGGGAGCAGTGTTTTTATGCTGGTTAGGTGTCGTCGCGTCTTGTAGGAAACATGCATGTTTCACGATTGTAGGCGTTTCTCCGTTCGCGTGGAAGTAGAATTTTTATCGAAATTTCTCCTTTACGGGGCTAGATGCTCTTTACAAACTTTTGAAATTTAAACTCGTAGGAACATCAGGATGAGTCAATCAAGTGGCTCCGATTTTAGTTCAAATTCATGTTTTTCGACCAGGTATCATGCATCATCCTATGATTACCTTCCTTGTAGCATTAGCTATAATAACTAGAGCCACGGATGTTCAAATTTCACATTAACGGAATATGCCATTTTTTAAAACTCTATAGCCCTCCAAAGTAGTGAGGCAAGCAGGCACTCTACAAGTAGTGGTTGAAAAACATGACGTAGCTCCTCGTAATTTGTATGACACCCGGATTGACAGTACGGAGGAGCACAACAAGCAACAAAGCCGTGAATATAATATACCTTGATGAGTAATGCTCAGTATGTTTTAAGGGAAGACGAGAACAGGTTCCCGAAAATGTGACTCAATTACAATTAAATAGCACGTTGAGCGTCATCTCAAATGCATAATAATTCATATTTCATTTACCCCTTCTTTGTAAAGGTGACTAACTGCAGAGAAGTAACGACTATTTGAAATGCCCTTTACAACAATTTGAACTTTTTTCTTGGCTTATACGTAATAAGCAAAAAAACACAAACTCTTGCTAGATTACGTAGACGATAAAATCTTGCACAATAAATTATTCCTTGAATCCCTGATGCGATTGCAAACTGCTTAAATGACGAAAGTTCACGGTTATAATTTTCTATACGAAACGTGTATTATTACATGGTTATGACTTAGGCACACACATTTTTGTCGTCTCGAGTTCTTCGCAACGCAGTAGGACAATAACAATCCGGAGATATCAATAATACATGAAATAGTTGCAGACATGCTCCTAGCATCATTCTATGCACGCCGGCTTAAGTGGATGTGGCCACATTCATATTCAAGCTCCACGGATGTACTCCTCACACAATTATTACAGAATGAACACCGAAGGGTCTGGGTAAAAGCATTTTACTATCATCAAAGCAACAATTCAACTCTGAACCCCATAGAACATTGCAAAGTAATCACTTCACTAATTAGAGACTTGTGCCATGCCGTAGGTTATATGAAACATTCATGAAACCGCACATGTTTTCAATTTTTCTAAATGCATATCATTATGTCGATGCGAAAAGAGAGAGAGAAGCTGTCGGAAACAATGCTTGGAATGCAACAAGAATTATTAACTGCTTTGTTATCTCTTTAAACTTTGTCGATGATCACTTGCGTGCGTCCATTTTCGCAGCCCACAGTGCAAGCCCTTCCTTACAAATGAAACAATCAAGTCGTGTAGCGCACGCATCGGCTAATCGTGCCCATGATTTTTTTGTACAAGGATTATCACCCGTCTCATAAAAAGGCAGTTTCTCTATAGAAATAAGGTATTCGAGACGTTATCCTCCAGAAAGATACCAAGTGACTGTATGGATAATGAAGGAGCGTTCTTCAACGACGAAAACAAAATTGTGTGAGTCCATTTTGTAAAGAAAAGTTGAGGAGACACAGGGAAAAATGCATACGGAGTTTGTTAGAAACTTGTACACCATAGCGTTAGGGTTGGTGCACACATTTTCGATACATCCTGAATTATGCCGACATTTCTTTCTAGTAGACAATCTATGGCATTGCATTCCCTTACGGCCTCGTCCTGCATCAAAACTCTCCGAAATCGTTTTGCTGGCTGTGAGCTTATTAAACTAGGATTCTGAGTAAGAGCAAAAAGGAAGACGGGGCAACATACAGTGAGTCTACCTTGCTTGATTTGTTACTCTATAACTCTTACTTAATGTGTCCTCGGCGAGGGGTCATACTCCTGTGGAATTTTTACACACAGTTTGACAAGGAAGAAATAATTTATGATGCGTGTAGATCAAAATTATTTACCATAGTTGGTCGCTCACTTGTGTACACAACGTCTTCGTATTATACACACAAAAACACATTCTGATTGCTCAGTTCATATATGCTTACAGCGAGAAATGAGGAATTCACGAGAAGTCCTACGAAATCTAATGAATTTTGTATCATTTCAAGCAAGAAATTCGCAAAAGAAAAAAAAACGACACTGGCTGTGGGGAAAGGATCGGTGCTTTGGTGGTGCCTGAGTTTCTTTCTTCTAACATTACATTTTGGTCCATACCTTCGAAACGACGAAGGACGAGTCGTGTTGTGAATCTTTGTAAGAAGATAAAAGTCACTTTTTTGACTGCTTCTTAAACATTCGAAAAAAAGTAAGGGATCACCTCCATACATTTACGCTTTCACGAATGAATCAATTGACTACTTGAATACATAAATAATGCAACACATTCAATAGTTTTATATGACAATAAATTTTGACATAAATATTTAGAAAAATTAATGCTTTTTGTATCAACCGTGTAAGCACAGTAGACTTGCGCATGATCTAAATGAAACTAAACCGGAATTGTGTGTACTACCTTGAATGTAATTGAATCAAAGATCGCTTACTAGATTTTTATTTTGATCATGACTGACGAAGCCAATTTGTCTTATTAATCTTGAAACAAATTTTCAGCGAGAACAAAGACGACCCAAAAGCGGAAACAAGGATGCGGCATTTGGTTCACAGTTGAAATGAGCACGGCAGCATTGGAGACCGTAATGGACAGAAGAATTACAAAAAATATTTGTCCAAAAACCAAAATCATCCCTTCAGATTCCTATCGACATTCGAAGAGACGTAAACCCTCAATCTGAACAGCAATTGCCCACAACTACAATTATACAATCTACCAATTCGGCATTTCTGCCGTCAGCCTGTAGATATTTTGTGAGTGTAAGTTCATCTTATTTTTGGAGGAGATTGCGGAGACGTTGATATGCTTACCACAAAAATATTTTGACTTGTGCCGAAAGAAAGCTGCTCAACCACAGCGTTTAGAATATACTGTGCATATTTTAGAGAGACATAACAACCTTTTGTTAACAGAATGTCTATATACATTAAAAAATTCAGCGGCAATAACATCTCTCCCAACCCAAGAAAAATTATTATTGGAAAAGCAGGGAGAAAAAAAAGAATTTAATTTCGACAATGAACTCATCCCCGACGTCGTCGTCGCTTCGATAATTTTCAACCATGTAATAACAATGTGATACGTACACTGCTACGTAATATTAAGTGTGTGTGTCGTGTGCGCACCCCGACCGCAAAGAGTCATCATGGAACTCATACCTGGCAATTATATTATTGCTTTCATCAACAACTCAGTGAACGTGAGTGTGCGCCGTCTTGTACCGTACCTCACATAGTGTGCTTAGACAAGACTTGAAGACATTCCTCTCAGAGCACTGGCCAGTCGTTATTGGGAAAGGTCTTTATGATGTGACCTTTCATCGCCTCAATCTCTTCATCGTCGCCCACACATTCTACCTGAACTTGAACAGCGATTTAATTCTCACAAATGGAGTAGTATGAAATGAAGTGATGAAATCGTGCTACTTTTATGTAGTTTTAAGCGCGTACCAGAGAAAATCGCTTTGCCCTTTGGAATTGACTTATATACATGGAATCTGACGATGCAGTGAAAGTTCACAAGTCCACACTTGAGTTCTCAGTACTTGAAGCACCTTTGACATATTAATTGAATCACCCCTGAAAATTTTGTTAGAGATTCTTCCAATTTCTTGGTTGTTGTCATGAAACTTCTGCGCTATTATTTACGTAACACAAACTTGTCCTGTTGTATCTTTACCACCTTGGTGCACTAAGGACCATCAGAGACGTGTTACGTAATTACTTCATTCTGCTCCGAAATCCGTTTTGTACGTCAACATCAAACAGTTTCGATTCAATCATATGAGCTTTTTTGACGAAGGAAATGTCTTCTATACTCCTATAAAATCCCGTTACTTAGTCATCTCAACATTGTGTGCAAACAGGCATAAAAGTTTATATCTCATCGTCTCAGCCAACGCTCTATTTTTCGAAAACAACTCCTTCAAAGCGAAACCCAACTTATTATAATACACCCTTCCAAAACTACTTCCAACAACCTCGACGCATGATCTTTACAACTCATAAAGAGGATTCAAAATGAACAAGCGAGAAAAACAGAGATGCTCCTGCGTATACAACAAGCGTGGAAACGGTTTGAGAAAGCGAGTTCTTGTACACAACTCTAATTTGCTATCATCAGTACTAGCATTATTATTACTTTGACTGCACACGTATTACCAGTTGTTGGAGGAGGCGACGAAAACACGCGTTACAACCCAAAAAGTACAGAGCTTGCTAAAAAAATTGTGTGGTGCATTACAAAGAATAAGTTTTGTGCACGCCGAACTCAAGCGACGTAGTGAGCACTGCGCTCTTCTGCTCGTTGATAACTGCTCTTTCTATCTAAACCAGCGTGTTTAAGCAGTAGTAAGTTGCTTCCATGCAAGTACAACATTGTCTAGAGAACAAGCCAGCAAAAGGCACGAGAAAAATCTGCCTCACACATTTTATTTTCGTTGTCTCCGTTTTCTTCTTTGCTCAAAGAAATTTTACGTTAAGCGTCTGCGACTCTGTGTGAGTGGTGCACACACGTTGAAATCCAATCCGTAAACTGGTATTACACACGATGATGCACGGTAGCCAGTCATTTTCTCCCTAGCGATTGCAAAAGAATTAAAGAATACATCATCATCCAGAGTGATAGAGACATTTTGTTTGTGATTCGCCATCGTCTCTCGTCGTCCTCTGCTTTCTTCTGTCGTTACGAAATCTAAAAGATTTCTCATGCATGCCGCAGCGTCGTGGGCGTTTTAGTGTCTTTTTAGGAAATTTTTGCTCAGTTCAATGAAAAAGAGATTTACTTTTTTGAGAACACAACGTGCAAGTTGTGTTACAACTCTGGAAAAGTAAAAGTATCGCCATTTGAGAAAGCAGCGATACGAACACATTGCACACGCGCACCTGAAACACAGTGGCTTTGTGAGTGCATCATATAACGCGCTGTGAAATAAATACTGGCCCTTCTTCGTGCATTGTTAGAGACGAAAAAGTTCGTAACTGAAAAATATTCGTTGGATATGACTCGTAGCTCTTTCAGTGACTTTGTGGAATGTAAAGTACACAATATCTGTAAGGGATCTTTACGTGTTCGCTGAAGTGTGTTTAAGCTATTGGTGTTGGTGCAAGCTGAAATTCTGCTCAATTGACTCTTCATATTAAGTGAAATTAATTTACTTGTAATTACATTCTATAACGTTACTCTAATATGGTAATGCGTGCCTAATAGATTGTTAAATTGTTTGAGGTAAACACTAGCAAGTCAAAAACGTTTGTGGAAGAGATATACTTACCTTTTCATTATATCCAGCTCATCTTCTTCCGTAAAGCGAACCAAGAAAAGAAACGTGTAATAGTATATTTATGGACGTGGAGGAAGTATAATATTATGCAATAAATCTAGAATCGTTGCAAACGTCGTACCAAAAGACAAGTGAAATTTGAAAGTACACAATAATATATTTGTTTGAATTTAGCCTTTCGACGACCTCTCGTCAACTCTCTAATAGCGTATTATTCACTGTTGTCTCTTTTAGAAACTCTTTCCATAGCAATAAGACCAGTTTTTCGTTACTCCCGTTGAAATTCAGATTGATGCTCAAGGTTAACTAACAGTTTTAGAATACAATTTGCCAACTTTGCAGTATATTACTCTGACGCATATGTATTACTACGGATGACAAAAGTTTAGAGTATAAATACGCCAACTGGAAGAAAATATATATTGCTGGAACAATATACGGATTTTATTTCAATGACAACATCACGCAGTGCCTAATAATTGTTGCCAAAATAATTGGAAATTGAAGCAATATAATGTGAGATACCAGAGTTGGATCGTTTACTACTGTGCTACACAACGGCCTGTGAAATCGTAGCTTGAAATAAAAAGAAATAAAAAGTTATTTTGATATAAACTGAGTTTCTATTACAAATACTACTTCAGACTTTGGATCGTAAGAAATTGTCACCGTGAAAATAGCCTATCCTGAAACTGTCTCGAGTTATCAAGTTTTATGCGAGCAACTGTGAATCACTATTTTTTCTCTTTGTGAACTACATTAATTTGTGAAAGGGAACCCGCAAAGGATACACTTCCAAAGGATGAGATGTTGACGGACAGAAGACATTTTTGAGTGAGTTCTAACTTTGTCATATTCAATCATTCAAGTATTAGATGAATAAATGTAAAAACAGTTATTCCACAGCTTTTTGTGCTGTAATAATTGCCATACATTTCCGTAAGAAGGAAAAACAAACAAGGCTTCAAAATGTTTTAGCGTATTCAAATCATTTTGATGAACCCTCATAAAGTTATACAATATGCTTTTTCTTGACTTAAACTCATCATTACGACGTAAGGCCGGGTCGTGGCAAACATTGGTTCAGGTTTTCTTGATACGTAAAAGAGCTCGATACTTAACGTCCAAAAACAATGATACGATACCTGTTTACAAATGCCGGCATTATGCATTGCACACTGTGCGGTTGTATGAGATGCAACAATTGTGTAAAAGCGAGAAATATTATTAGTAATATATAAAACATTTTTTCGTCTATAGAGATATTATGATCTACCTAGGCAGGATTGAGTAACATTTTTACTCGGTTGTGAATAAGGGCGAATCCACAAAACTCCAATTGAGCAAAATGCAAATTACCCTGTAATCCTGTGCTTTACTTAACTGCGTAAAAATGCAGATGAGGGAAGCGCACTTTGTTGAGGTTGTGTACTAAGGTGTGTACACGAAGTAATTAATGTCAATATATTTTTCTAGTGTTATGCGAAGGAAATATGAATCTCCGATGTTTATGACTCAATCCTCTGCTTTTTAAAAAGCAGCAACGACATTGAGCATGTTTCAATGTAAGCCTTTCTCATAACTTCTAATCTACGGCAAAACTAGCAAAGTACATACAACCCTCGACAAAACTAACTTTTACTTAGCATGACTTCTTGAATCAGTGCAGATACTGGCTTGTCAATACGAAATCGTTGTGATTGTGAATGAAAGTAAGCCTTTATGATCGTACACACGAGATGTGACTGTTACACGTTTCTGAGTCTTCGCTTTTCCATTACTAGTCAACACGCATATATTTATCCCGTGAACATTGAATCCGTGAAAGGAAAGTGTGTTCGGAGCAGCTCAAGTTTATCACGGATCTGACATTGTTGGATGGAGTGAATTACTGAAACCATGCAAAACTTTACTTTTCCAAATGTGAGCACGTATAAATAGCGTAAACATATACCTAGTGTAATGGAGCCGAGTCCGGGATGGATGACATGGTTGTTTTCAAGCCCAATGATATTTTGTACATTAAAGTGAGAAATTGAGACATCAGTTGTTCCCTCTAAATCATTTAGTCATTTTATATGATTATAGGCTGGAAATAAAAACACGAACATGCAGTACTCCTTAAAACACTGCACAAATAGACGTGTTACGCAAATGTAGGTACATCTGTATTCTTTACGTTGTAAGGAGTCGTCGTCAGGGAGAAATGTATGGGACATTTCTCCCATTTCTCTCTATACGTGCTTTGAAAAGATCCTTTAAATCTTACAGTTCCAACATATGAAGTGACACTCCGAGAGACAGAGGGATCGACACAAAAAAATATAATTTGTGAAGTGTACGCAGTGAGTCAGGACATAAAGATGCTCATTTACTTGTGTATTAAAGCTTATAAAAAGCACATGTTTCAAGACGGAGAGAGACAGAGAGAGAGAGGAGTAAGCAAAACCTTTTCTCAACTGCTGCCGCGTCTCGCGAAGAAAAAATCTTTAACATGAAAGTTTTCGTCTCCCTTGACGAGTTTTAGTACATATTCTTAGTTAGTTTTTTTCTACTGTTGTAAACGCATGCCTATTTCCTTTCTGCTTCACTAACCGAGAGTGCACCTCCTTTTGAATCAGAAGGACAGAGTGAAAGAGAACGCGTGAAGTTTTTCAAGAAAATGCATTCGGCAACGTGAGGAGCGCGTGCTAAAATAAGCTTTTCACTAGCTCCAATCTATCCACTTGCAAGCTTGCGTGATGCAAAAGTATCGTAACGTTCCTATGCAGGATGTTATGACTGTCTGCTTGTCTTTGCAGAACAGACCGATTTACTCTACAACCGTATACTTAATACAAAATATGTCCAATTAATAGTTTAATTTAATAACTTCATACTATCAACCAGCAGTTTCGCGTCAGAGAACCACTGATCAAAATTTAGCTACGACGATAATACGGGTTCAGGAGCTGTAGCGTTTACTGTTTTTGAAATTTAATAGAAGTTGAGCAAACAATGAGTGTTATGACTATGAGTGTATTTGAAAGAGTACCGAAAACTATTGCACCTTGGAGACTAATCAAATGTTGCTACCACACGGTCTCTCACGTTTTTAGTCGAAATCATTGTCAACTCACTTTGTACCGGTTTGGTGGTGGCTTCTCCCAACTCCACTTCCTTTTATACACTTGCCTTCAGTTTCAGACTGCGAAAAAAAATCAAGAGTGTAACCATTGGTGTAGCACGTGTGTGGCATGTGCCATGATAGCTGCTAATAATAATGACGCGTTATGAAATCACCACCACCCCCTTACCAAACTGCTATTGCCCAAAATCGTGCTATTATCTGTGTGTAGCGCAATGTTTCTTAAGCACTCTTAAATACTCATTCAATTTCCGCTTTCTCGGATTTTTTCATTTGATTTACGACAAATTTACGGCTTCACATTATTGACAAATCTGATATAAGGTCCGCCCCACCAAATTTCTGGGCTCATAATATAAGATTGCTTTGGAATTGTATGGAGTAGCGATTCGCATGCGTTAGAACGCACACCATCAAAAAAATCTCAACGAGTTTTCGCGTTTTCCTCAGATTATGCAATTGACTCGTCGTGCCTACCATATTTACATCATGAAACACCTACGAAAGTCGATATACACAGCAGCCGGAGCCGAGCTCTGAAAAATGTGAAACAAGGAAGGAAGGCGCGTGCAATTTCAGTCGGTGCTCGAAGATAACCATGTTTGTGTGTTATGTAATTTACATCGCGAAATGTACACCACCAGTAAGACTGTGTTATCAAGTTGAGTACACACATGTGTGCACACATCTTTGAAAGTTTTGCCCTCTCCTCCTGTGGTGTGTGAGAGTTATTGGAGATGGTGCACAACTGGAGGATGCACTTGCTTCTTGGTTTGAGAGACGTATTGGTTCTACTTTTTCCGTCCTTCAAAAATAGCACTGAGTCAGCGACCCTGTCCTCGCATATACTATCACTACTCTGTGCTGTTCAACTTGATTATACGAGTCGAGCATAGTGAAATATAAACGAGTTGTGTGTTTGGTGAAAAACTGAGCAAGAGTGTGGTCTCGAACATTGCAACTCGAGCTTCGAGAGTTTGACGTATAAAATGCATACCACTACTGCCTCGTTAAAAAACGAGAAACTAGAAAGAAAACATACAACTATTATTATGTACATGTAAAGGAACACGCGGTATATGTAGTTCTTGTTTCCCTCTCAGTTATCTTGTTGAATTGCTCAAGGTGGAATTAACGGAAACTCAATATAATCATAATTCAGACTTGCTCAGGGACCCTTTAATCCGATTTGCATCTTTGCTTGAGACGTAATTAACAAGCTTGTGTTTCTACTGAGCAAGTCACTGTGGAAACACGAAAACATTCTGGAGTTTTATACTACATAGTTTCAGATCGATCCGTAAAAACGAAACATTAGCTACCTAATATGAAATCGCACCACGCTAAAACATAAACGTTGGTGGAATATAGTTTTTACATCTGGCAACCTTATTGTCTCGCCGTTGTGCTCACCCTGTTACACTCATGGAATACTACGTGTGCACACATTCGCAGGAGAAATAAGTCATTTTTGAGCGTATTTGAAAACCCTCCATGTTAAATTCCATCGCATTGTAGAACATATATACACAGTATATTGTAATATACTAGTTTTTCCTTTTGTGTTAGGGATTTTTAGATGCAAAAAAATTGCGCGTAGGCCACACGAGAGCAGACAGAAGAAAAACACAGTCGCCCCACTGTTGTAATAATCATCGTGAGTGAACAAAGCATGAGAATGTTTCAAAGACATCTTCACATTCAGGAAGGCATTGAATGGCTGTAAGAATTCACATATTACGTTCCGATTAGGCACTTACTTATGTACACATTTATTTTCACGTTGATTCTCCTTTGTACTAATGTCTGCTTCTACGGGAAAGTGAACAAGTTTCCGCCTCACAGTCTTGCAGGCCATGTTTCCTCTTTGTTACCCAAAATCCATTGTGATTGATTTCAGATGGAATTATCATTTCTAAAGAAGACGGAGCGAAACTGATTTATCACTTGAGATCCACTCGGCAAGATAGTTTTGATATAGTCTCTCAACAAAAGTTACGCACACATTGCGGAAAACAGGGAGGAAATTATAAAGAAGCAAGCGTGTGTTGAGATTTTCAGTGATTCCCTTCGTCGTCGTACGTGCAAGATAATTAAGAAAAGGCGCTTATGCACCGTAAAAATACCGGCTTTTTTCCTGCACTTGGTAAAAAGGGAGCTTAAAAAAGTATTAATTACAGCATTGGCAAGTGCATGTAAACCGTCTTGATGAGGTTGCCTTCTTTTTAACCGGGAGAAAGCATTCTATTTATCAATTAGGAAAAGTAGGCACGTTGAAGCACGTCTTGCCCACTTTATCGCTTTTTCTTCACCTTCTGCTCTTCGTACCCTCATCATCATCACGATTACTCTAAAGCATTAAAAAGGAAATATATGGTTTAATTTAAAAAAAAAGAAAAAACAAAACAAAATCACACTAACGTACTGGCTGTACTACTCAATTTACACCAATACAAAATAAAAGATCTCTCGTGGAAAATCAATTGAAAATCACATCAAAAGCAGATAAAGTTTTGTGTCGAAAGTTTCTCGAGTACCAAAATGTGCCCACACGTGGATGATGCGAGAAGAGGTAATGTCCGCAACAGAACAGTGCTGAAAACAGTACAAGATATGACTTAATCCTTTCCGGAATTAAAAAAATGTTTCCTTCACTCTTGTGATGCGATAGGAGTTGTGGGAGCCGGTTTTAATTCTCAGTCAATTACCTGCTTTTACTCTGATGTTGCTTGTGTGTGTTGTGCGAAAAAACGAGAAGATTTATAGTTGCTCTTCGTAGAATGACAGAACAAACAAGCGCACATTTCGGTACATGTTGAATTCTTAATGATTTCAGATGAAATCTGTGCTCCCCCTTCCTTTGTGAGCTGCATTCGTAATTGCAATCGTAATACGCTCTCCAATTTTGTGAAATTGAGGAACATTGTCACATAAGACTTCAGAGCCATTTCGTGAGCACGATTTAATTCAATTTTCTAATAGAAAGAGGAACTTTAAAGAGAAACGCTTCCGCGAAAGATGGACTCTCCATCATCCCACTAAAATCGCACTTGTGCTCGTTCCCACTTGTTTGTGAGCCAGAAATCTTTTGTGTTTCCTGTCAATCAGGGTTGAGTGTACAAATTTGAGAAGTTGATTTCGATCTTGAAAAAAACAACGGTTGAAAATACATGGGAAAACCTCGGGCCCTCAGGTTGCACAGTATCAATCATCCTTGAAATTATATATATTATTTTATATCGTTCCAGTAAAATATTTACCTATCACACATTTCATCATTGTGATGATGATGTTGATGTTACCGACATGTCAGAAATTGTGGACACACGAAGCACGTTTACAAAGGCTGAGGAGAAGTGTACGTGCAGGAAAACAAATATGAGATCCTCCTTTTTTGCTCACACTTTTCCCCGTCTCATGTTAAATAAATTTTATGCATGTAGCGTCACACTCGTACGTGAAGACTAACTTGATTTTTGGCATCATATTCTGTCACTCTTTATTCCCAACGATGACTTAATCTTCAAAAATGTCGATGTGAGAGTCCACCTGTCAGGATCGCCGGCCTCTAAAATCTATGACCATATATGATGTAATGGGGATCATTTCTACTAGTCAGGATGTCAAATGAAATTAATGTTTGCTACGGCTCATCGAAGAACCTCTGTCCACAACACAGTTCTTGAATTGACCGGCATCCTCTCTTCGAATTCAAGTGGTGAAGCTTGCGGGTCGGCATTTGTTTGAATTTCACACAGAGATTGATTACTCCTGAACATACATGGTCTTTAGAGGGAATTACTGTTTTTCCTCCGGAATACATAAAATATTATTACGATAGCTCGTCAACACACTCCATGCTAACCAATTAATTTGCCGACGATTGTACATTATACCGGCTGAAGGTCAACTATGTGATGAGTCTTGCCTCACGTAATTTCGATTAATCTATATCATATTCGCCTTTTTATTGAGTCATTTTGGGTTCAATGCCTCTTGTAATTAGCACTAGTGAACAGGTAACAAGAAACAGGAACTTGACTAGATTTTATGGAAAAATATTGAAAGCTGATGTGTTATTGATGTGACCAAGTTGTTATTTTCTCTTTATTACTTCACATTCAATACAGGGGGTGTGCTGAAAATAAATTGTGCAACGCTCGTTACCGCTAGTTTAATAGCTTTTATATTACTTTCACACTACAAGCAGTACGTTATAGGTAATTATAATTCGTTTATTTCTGGAATAATTAGCAACAAGTTTTTTGTGTAAATCAAGGAACTTTTGCTTTACTCACATTCAGGGTGTAAAGCTCTCCCAAATGATCACAAAAATGGTAATACCGATTCTATCTAAAGTCAAGCAACAACAATGGAATACATGCCACTCTATTATTGCACAAACATAGCATTAATCATAGTAATGTAGTTGTTAGTAGTTAACACTACGATGAACTTTGGTTTTATAACCCTACCTGATGAAATACCCAGACGCCTTGCATTAGCGTACAGCCGTTTAAATTCAAAAACTTAAGATGCAAAGTCATCTAATTGATTTATAAATTGCTATTAAGCACTTGCTCAGAGAGTTAGTTAGCTGTATGCGGATGATTATTGGTAACTTCAGTCAGTGGTCATTGACAGTCTGAGGACGACGATTAAAGCAATTGTTGACAAAAAACACGGAAATGGGATTTTGTTTTGTGAAACGTTTGTTTTGTAAATTATTTAATCAGATTATGCCTCGAAAGATGATGATGCATGAGTTTAATCTTATTTTGAATCCATCTGGACACAATGATTATACCTTCTGCACATTCGTTCCACCTCTTTTCACCAACGTTTCTCATATTTTTGTGTTTGATAAGAACAATTTAAATACGTTAACACCATTTATTTAATTATTATCGTACTGGAATTGAATATATTGGCGCAATAACTAATTAATGGCTCATCAATTGCAGTAAAAGAATTTAACCAATTACTGGACGATTTCTCCTTCAGTTTCAATACATTTGAAAATAAGCCGCAACCTCCACTATTTATGAAGGAAGACAGATTTTAGCCAGAAAATAAACTCAAAGGACGAGTATTCAGAAGGTGTTTCAGCTAATCGTAGGAAGGCAAGGCATAGCAACGGATGTAGAATTCCACTAAATCAAAGAAGTCCATCAGTGAATCGCTTAGATGAATCTTATGAATGGGAGAGCATTGAAAGAGAAAGAGATTCTTATCAAAGATCAAATATTATTACGGTGGTTTGACCACTTTCCTGCTCATGCACAATTCCCCTCTGAAGTTGGCCATTTTTTTGTATTTTGCTCACTCCCGTGGTTTTCCATACGTGCGATGATGATTCACTGACAACGAATGCATGTCGAGCGTTTCCTCTTCGAAAGTAGAGAACCATACAGAGCCCCTGGTACCCGCACACAACTACAGGGTTATACAGTACAAAGCTAAATTATTATTGATGTAGTTATTCTCTTCAGATTGTTGAGTACAGCACAAGTAGAACTCCATTTTTCTCCGACTGCAGTCGGATGGAAGCAGAAAAATTTCTGCACTGTGCACTGCGTGCACAACTTTACAAAAATTTCAAGAGAGTTAATTGCAGCGATCCTCATCGGCTCCGTGCATTTCAAATTTGTGACCACGCCACAAAAAACAACTGTAGCAACATCACAAATACGACAAGTAAAATAACGTTCAACATAGATTTCAGATTTTTTCCTCAATTTTCTTATTATACACCTTTATTTCTGCAAAAATAAAAGTTGCAGAGTGCATAAGAGTGCTTTTGACTATGCAATCGGTGAGCGGGTGATTGGGAGGAGAGTGAATGGTGTGTAGATTTCAGATTGCGGTGTGTGTGCCGATGATAACTATCTTTGTAACTATAGCTAGGAGTATACACTTTTCAAGCAGTATTTTATCAATATACCAGCTCGAGATGTAGTACGCTGTATTTTCAACTTTTTAGCTGAACCCTTATTAAACTAAATATTTTATCTGTAGACGCTTCCCCCACATTAATAAGGCTATAACAAAGGAGAAAGGAAATTAATATGTAATAATAATGAAGATTAACAATCCCAGTTACCCTCTTAGGATAGGGGTTTGCAGTAGCAGTACATTTTTATTTAAGGCTGTATGATTTGCTCAAAAACGAAGAAACTGATGCAACTCTATTTCCTTCTCCATCTCTCTGAATACTCCCATCATTTTACATTTTTCGTTTGTTAATGCTATCTTAATGGTTCTGATATCGTTTTAAACTAAAAGTAATGGCGAGTCTCGCATTATCTCGTAATGCGTAGGGATGTGTTTATAATTGCCCATTCTTCTCCGATAGAGCAGGGCTGTCGAGATTTTAGTCAGAAAAAGGATTCTCCGCGCAAGGAAATGCAAGCATGCTCTCTATATAAATACATCTATAAGCATACTAGACACTAATTTTATTTAGTAATTTATGATTATCTTGTGGTTTCTTTATACACAATCCCTTTTTAATTCAACGGAATTTCGGCGAAGTTAGCAGAGCGTTCTTTTAACAAAATTTCCGTCGCCTAAAATCCAATTTGTTCGTGGATGACAGTAAACGGCGTATATGTGACGGAGAATGTAGAGTTTTGTCTTCAGAGTAATGTTCTCGGTTTTTGAGCTAAGTGAGTAACCAAATGCAGATTCAAAAGATTTTTGTTCTGCATTGGATACAATGGAGAGGATTTTTTATTGTGTGCATCGATTACTGAATGAACATCATGGTTGCCCATGTTTATGAGCAAATTTTAAATTAACTCTTCTACGATAACAGCGCTCTGTGGTTGTTAATTGCGCTGCTTGCTCTGCTCCTCACTTCACCATCAACGAGTCCTTTTTGTGTAGATTGAGGGAGCACCTACCAATTTAATACGTTACTCATTACGGAAAATTTGATCATTTTGATAGCTCCTGCTATTGCGTTTTTTTCCTCGTAAATCTTCAATAATTACATATGACTTAATTACTTAAGTGATTACATTTTTTCTGGTCGAGATTAGAATAGCCGGTCACGGCCAACCTGACTACTTCAGCTGGCGATACACGTACTTCTTTTGTAGAATAATACGTTTCAGCGTTGCTTCGTGATTCACGAGGGCCTCAATATTTGATCACCATGCCAAGTTGCATCTTGCGCGGTCACTTTTCATTTTCGGGTGACTTTTGGCATACAAAGACAGCCCAGCTCTTCAACTCCAGAGGAGTGTGTATGTCTTGAAATGAGGGATTCGAGAGGGATTCTTACCCGAGATCCAAATTTATGGTTGAGCACAGTGTAAAAGAATAAAATCGGAGCACGACAAGTCCAGGCTGACTCCATCGTTTCAGTAGTTGTGTGATCATACGTAGTTATTTCTATAAATATCCGCCAGGATTTGAGTACCAGTATCTCAGGAGGATAGTTATAATTTCTTATGATTGGTATAACAATTGAAAGCTCGTTTCATGAGCTTCTTGCTGGTATATATTACAAAACCTGGCACACGCCGGTGAAGGGCCTAGAGGCAGCGACATCAAACGTACTCGTTTTTGCCAAAATTCTATGCATTTCATGTAGACAAAGGGATGGCACTGTGCAGAGGTACAAGCATTTCAGAGTGAAAGATGTAGCTTAGAAGACACACCTATGCATCACCTTTGTGGGAAAAATAATACATATTATTTTCAAGCTCTCCCTAAAATGTGCCAAGTGAATTTCAAAGGTCTTAATCAGTGATAAAAAGAAAAAGAGCAGAGGTTGACCAAAACACATAAATCCGCCATCCATGGCAGCGGATTTTTTTCTGGGGCAACTTGTCACAGGACATGAAAGTTACTTACTCCACTATGAAACGGAAACAAAGAGACGGCCATATCAATGGCTGGAGCATAGGCTAAGCGTTTCTAAAAAGCTGTATATAAAATCTTGTCAGCGCAACCAATCATGATTGTTTTCTGGGATAAGTTCATGGTTCTGCCAAAGGAATTTTTTATAAATGTGCCTTAGTGATCGGTCAAGCTTACGCCAAAATTTTGGAAAAGTTAAAATATGTTTAGATATCGAAACGAAAATTTGAAGAGTAGTATGCCAAAATCCTCGTATTTCATTAAAATTCACTGCTCATGCTTCTCGGGCTGCCACGGCTAAGAAAGAGATGTTGAGATATGTTGGACATTTGCACTTCATTTGTGGCCCTGGCAGCTACCCTTCGCATTACTTTTTGTTCCGCAAGCCGTAGGTGTACATGCGAGGGAGGTTGTGATGTACGGACAACAAGTTCAAAAAACTCAGACTGGCATGGATGCTACGTCGGATCCGTTATTCTTCACAGAGTTGACGGACGTTATGCTACCCCGGTGGGAACCCGGGCAAAAAATTTGTTTAGGAAACTATAGTAGAATGTCAAATCGTAGGAAACCGTAGGAAACGCTAGTATCCTATGCCACTTAAACTATAGTACTCGGCCGATAGTGAAAGGAACGTCAAAAACGATAGGA